>UELU01147260.1:0-49205 GCA_900490025.1 Megastigmus dorsalis
CCGAGCGAATAGCCGATTTTAACGGGTTCGTGGATAGCTACTTATATCCTCGCAACGACGCATAAGCACAGTCAGAGACGGAGCTATTAGAAAAGAAATATATATATATATATGTATGTGTGTGTGTGTATATATATTTCTTTTATATATATATGTGTGTGTGTGTGAGTGTGTGTGTGTGTGTGTGTGTGTGTGTATGCGCACGTACGAATGAGTGACCGGTATACTGCGCGGCTGCAGGCTTTCGGTCCAGGGATGTGGAGATTAGATTACGGCTGTATAGAGAGGGATAGCGAGAGGCTTAACTCCGTCATTTCGCATCCTCAGTTTCCGGTTCAAACTATCAGTTTGGTCTTGTTTTGTTTGTTGCTGCGCTTCTTCCTTCTCTCTCTCTCTCTCGTTGTATTTTTTTTTGCTCTTCAAAGGGGAGAAGAGCCGACAGTTCCTGAGATTCTGGAAATACAATTTTTTAGTGCCCTGCTCTTAGACTTTTAATGAACTTGTTCTTTCTCTTTTGCCTTTAAATGCACCTTTCAGCCTTTCCATCATCTAAACCAAAAAAAAAAGAGTTCCTTCTTCACTGTTTTAAATGGTGCTCCCTAACACCAACTAATGCCATACTTCTGGTATCTCAATAACTTTGGTATTTTCCCTTTTCCAATAATTTAGTTATATTTACAACCGAAACTTTTTTAGCGCAATTTTATTATTTACCGCCTCGAAGTCTATTACTGCTTTATTCAAAAAAATCCTCATTTTTTTAATTTTACGACGCAGCAGTCTGTCTATTTCGCGATTTCACAAAAAAAAAAAAAACATCTTTCAAGCTGTCTCAATGTCACAGCTGCCCATTACCGATAACCAAGCTAAAAAAGGCAGCGCTCGATTCACCAAAAAACCTAACTCCATAAACCCGAAAAAAAAGCCATTAGTTTTACACCCTTCGCTCCACGAAAATTGCAAACTCTCCGAGCGTGTAATAACCGGCAAAGTGTGTGTGTGAGAGAGAGAGAAAACCCTTAGCCCGTGCGCGAGTGCAATAAAAATTTATAATCATTGCGCGAGCTTGTGTCCTCGCGCGCCTACACTAGTCCTTCATCCTATACTTGGTCAGCTCCTCGATATATATATGTACACGTCGACTCCTTAAAACACAGTTCCATTAAGTAGCGGATAGCCTCGAGAAATAAAGGGAGGCGGGTATAGGGAAATCTTTCCTTCAACCAGAGAACCGCTACAGAAAGGTTTATATATATATTGGTTATTTATATTACATTTGTCTGAATACGATTACGATCCGGTCGGGTCGGTCAAGAACCTCGGAAAATTGACCTGAGCCTGCATCTCTCTTTCTCTCCCTCTCTCTCCCTCCCTTTGCCAAAGGTATACTATAATACTTTGATCCTCTCCCACCCTTTATACATCTACCTTTCTATGTGTATATATATATCCATCTTTTTCTCGGACCGTGCGCTCGCCAGTAAAACGGCGCGCCCTTCGTGTGTCCGCCACGCGCACTTTTATATTATACATCCTTCTACATACAGAGAGGCGCGCACACACGCACACACACACACACACACACACACATTGAAGCGGTCAGGTTATAATAGATGCACGAGTCTTTCCTCTCCCCGCATTCTTTTTTTCATTTTACCTGTCGATTCTGCCTCTCTCTCTCTCTCTCTCTTTATCCCCTATTCAGTTTGCACGCATATCGTGCATGCCTCGACTCGCCCCAAGCGCGCTTATACATAAGAAGCAGATGAGAGAGTGAGCGAGCAAGCGAGCAAGAGAGAGAGAGAGTCTTGAAAAACGGACTCTCCGATGGGGTTGAAGCCGCAGAGCGAGCGCGCGAATCGCAGAAACGTGGGAACTGCCGTCAGGTGATCCTCTTTTCGTCGGCCTTTCTCTCCGGCTCCTTCTCTCTCTCGCTCGCTCTCAGCTCTCCCCTCTTTCCCTTTTACACACTCTCTCTCTCTGTCTCTCTCTATCTCGCTCTCGTGCAAGCTTCCGAATGCAAGCGCAAAGGACCGATACAGATGTTGGTATGTGTGTGATGGGGAATATAGAGGGGAAGCGAGTGACGTGTGCATGCCTGTATATACACATGTGTTTCTGCATGGTGCACCGAGCGACTCTCTCCCTTCAGGGGGAAAGAGAAGGAGACAGTGATGGAATGAAGGGAAGGAGGGAAGGGATCCAGAACTTTTATTGTACACATTATACACGAGGGGTGGATGAGATCGAGAGAGAGCGAGAAATAGAGTGAGAGGGAGAGAGAGAGAGAGAGAGAGAGAGAGATGAAATAAAAGCGAGCGCACACGCGCTATAAGTGCGTCTTCACGTGGGGGAATGCAATTGCATCATACGACAGACGGACTTTCGGCGACTTTGGCCACCTCTCGAGTAATGAAAGACCCAAGAACGGGGAGCTTTTTTCTTCTTTTCAAAAGGTTTTAGAAGGACTGCTTTTTTTCTATATTGATTCTTTACGTGTGCGCGAGCGCCTTGATTACTCGTCCCTCTTTTGTACTGTGAAGGAGTTGAAGAATTCAGCTAAGATTACTGTAACAGGGTTAATTAAAACTGTTAGGAACGATTGTGAGATTTTTATTCATCGGGTAATTGTTTTAGAGAGTTCGTTCTTAGAAAGGGCCAAGCGCCATACTTGAGATGTTTCGAGTTTTGCTTTTATACCTCGACAGTTAAATTCTATAGTCTATTGTGGTGTACATCAGTACTTAAGAAAATGAACTTACACTTACGCATAATTGAAGATGTAAAATATCCACCGTCGTTGGGTAAAAAATTAATCGAGTTCATTGTATGGTAAAATAAGAAGAATATTGGTTTATATTTTACATTTTTTATGCAATAGTTGGTAAATAAATAGGTGTGGCATTGTGAATTCAACTCTCATACTGTCAACTGTGCAAACGTTTTCCTCGCTCCACAGAGCACAAACAAATTCGCTTGTCAATGCAGGTGTTAAAGAAGGCACTGAGTACAATAAAAGTTTTGCCTTTAACAACGCGAAACAGTCACCTTTAATTATTCCATTATATCGTATACGAAGCAACAATGGGTCTTACGATTGCAGTATTCGCCAATAAATGTCGGCTGTGCCTTGGAAATGGTGCAATTCTGACCTGGCCGTATACACGACAGACCTATGTACTGTAAACTTTTTCACGTGCGCGAGCGCGCGCGTGTGCCCAGCACACGACCTTATATTGCTAAAAGCCCGGGGCACGCTGACCTAATTCAATTCCAAAAGAAAGTATACTGCGAATTTACGATCGGTAATTCAGAGGACTAAAAGTCAACTGTATTGGCCATCGCTTAAATTGCTTTTTGCATGATAGCATCTTCCTTTTTATATCTGCTCCCTCTCTCTTGTTTTGTTTTTCTCAACGCCGACCGAAGCTTCTTCGACAAACTGCCAAAGCTGCATCTGTTCGGATAATATTCGTTTATTTTTTATTATTCCAGGACGGTTTTCTTGTTGCTTTTTGAAGCGTCGTATAAGTAATAATTCCTCTCTCGATCTGTCGTGAGGCCAATAGTTTTTTACGATTTTTAATCAAGCATGCGAACGATCGAGATTGTCGTTGTTAATTTGGTTTTCAATTAAATAATTTTACGAATGTGGCCATTATTACGCTTCAGTAGGCAGAAGTGGGATGTGCGAAAAGTGTCGGGCAAAAAATACAGAAAACACGAGAGCGTTCGAAGATCTCAAGCAGTGCAATTTTTAGACTGGGAAAATATCATTCTGCCTTTCTCAAACAACTCCCTATTACCATCATTCCGCTGAGATATATATATATATATAAATATTTTATTTTAAATATAAACATTTTTGAATGAACTTTAAGTATCATATGAACAATGCAAGCCAATGTTTTATTTTCCCATATTTCAACAGAATAGAAAAAAAAGAAAAAGTTTAAGACTACCACTCAATTTCCGTCAAATTTAGATAACAGCCAAACAAAGTATAAAAGACAAAAATTAGCGCTGAATGCCTTATTCAGCATAAGTGTCTAAATCCAGACTATTTTTAAGCGCTTTTGAGAACGCAGACATCTGAGCAAAAAGGAGTTCGTGAACGAGACAAAAAAGTGTACAGAACACAAGATGATCATTCCATCGCGCTCTCACGCGACAGAATTTTTAGACTTGAGAAACCGCAATTCTGCGATTCTCAAAGAATCTTGTCTCGGTGCTGAAGAAAAAAGCCACCCCCACGCGGAGGAGCATCACGAAGCCTGCCAGTCTCCACCTTGACGCTTATACCAAATTTAGCCTCCAAAACTAGTCCTTCGAGAATACACTCGTTCCTTTTTTTTCGCTTCTGCCAACCCCTCGTCCGTATTAGTCTCTCCTTTTTTTAACAGTGTCGTCACATGTTTCCGTGTACAATGCATCTGCGCCAGCGCAAACGATCCCTCGGCACGAGTGCGAAAGCCGCGTTTTTTGTATATACCGCGTGAGCGAATTCAAAAATGCGTCCCTCTGCCTCTTGACTTTAAACACACGATGTACTGTATTGGGTAAAAAAGCTTTTCACCAAATACGGCACGTGGGAAAAATGTCTTGCATCCAAAGCACCCTGGCAGTCAGTCGCATTATGAGCATGTTAAAAATATGAACAGTTTTTTTCTTTTTTTTTCCATACCGAGCCCTCGACACAGATTATATTCCATGAAATTAATTGATGCAAATGTGCGCTATAATGGTTATTTAAGATTGTGTTTTATGTAAAATCTTTGAGGTTCTGAATAAAACCAGGCAATAAAAATTATAATATGTTTAGCTGAATTGACGTACATTAAATTAAAGTAATTTATTAATTTAAGAAATATTACACTACAATTATAACAGCAATATAAATATTATTTTCATAATAAAATTTAACAAGCATATTAAATGAATTTTTTAATACAAAATGTAAAATTAACAGATTTTATAGGAATAAACAAATTAATAGTTGGTTGGCAGCTGCCAGTTTCTTACATCACGACTGGCATTGGTCTCGGATTCAAATTGACTTCATTCAGCGTATGAACCGCAGAGCTGCCGTTGTGCCTTGGGAAAATCGCCCTACAACTGCTGCGGGCCCTAAAGAATCAGGATTCCTTAAAGACGTTTAAAAACGAGACAAAGTGAAGCCCAGCGGGTTTTTGGTTCCGGGGACATCGTTGAGAAACGGAAGTCAAAGTGACACTTCCGGCTGGACTCGCTCCCTCTCTTTCTCTCCCTCTCTCGAAGGCCCCTTCATGCACGGACTTTCTTGGAGTATCCCATGACCTTCGAGGCCGCAAGACTCGCAGGTGCATCGAGCGAGAGAGTCAACTGCGAGAGTGTGGGCGTTCCAGTTTCGAGAATGAAACTCGCCTCCTCTCTGTTACAAAACCCTCTCTATAACACTCGAGAGGCTTGTGGTCGAGCTGCTGCAGTCTCTCACGGCGAACTCTTCGCTCATTGTTCATAGTGCCCAAAATCGGTGGACTTGCGAAAAGCGTAATCCGACCTTTCCTACAAACAAGGTATCAGTCATTTTCATTTGAGCTCATGATAATGATAAATAAAATTTATTGATTTACACTTACACGATTTTTTTACGAACAGTGAAATAATACAACGAGAAATTGCATTTAAAATTAGAATATGTATAAAAAATGCAGCAGTTCACACGTACTAATATAGACTACTTTAAATTACAAAACTACATAACTAACTTTTTCTAAACTATTCCTCGCATAAATTGTATAGCACGAACATATGTCAAACGAATTACCTACAAATATTTTTGTTTTCCTATTGCAACGTCGTAACGATAGCTCGGACCATCACCACTCCTTGACTTTCTTCTGCCGTTCTTTTCCGTTCTCCCCTTCGCTCCTTCTCGCTTCCACCTTCGTCTTCTCGCACATCTTTTTCTTCTTCTGGCGGGTTAATGGGAAGGTCGCCTCAACATATGACCGAGAGAAGCGCCCCTTCGCATTATGTCAGTCAGTTGGAATATTTATGGGAAATTACGAATCATGGGAAAAAAAAGTCCAGAGAACGGAGAGCGGCGTTTCGTGTGAAATTCTGAAGCTTTGTGACGCTTCGACCGCTTATAATTACTCTTATGGATAAAATTAAGGCTCGCGAGCTCTCGAGTGCCGCCATTTCTCAAGTGCGAAAGACAAAAAGCCACCGCTCGGTGTGATAATTGAAATTATGCGCCCGAGATAATGTGCGAGTGTAAAAATAGCTGTTAACGAGTTAACTAGTAAAAAATGTTATGCTTGTTAATACAATTTGATTGATTGTTTAAAAAAAATGGGCTATTTTATTTCTTCGCGATCTGACTTTGTTTATGCCTAATAAATATATGATGAATAACGGCACTTTTTATTTGAGCCGAGCTCTTGGAAAAGAGACTTAAAAATATACTGATAAACTTTCCATTCACACTCAGTGTTCGGTTATTCAAATATTGACCAACTCGTATACATTTTTCTATAATGATTTCAGGGCCTGAATCGTGTGTACGGCATTGTAACTCGATTTTTAAGAATGAACTTTGTTTACTTATCGAGTTAATGTTATGTCGCATACACAAATGTCTGGATGTATTAAGGCTGTGTCTACTTTAAATTATCGCTCATTTACTCTACTATTCATATACGTCTAAAGTAGATATACGATCATGATTAATTTCTTTTTTATCATCATAAAGGAAAAATCCATGTACTCAATTTTGATGTAATATTTTCGAGACGATCTCTAAATAAAGTTTAGTTCAAATTGCATGAGCTAATTCAACGTCTTATCGTATACCTTTCAATTTGTTCCCTCATGCATCGTTTATTTCGTATACTTATTTGCTATGAGTATATTCTCAAACATCACACAAAAGTTTTAAGATTGTGTATCGTGTGAATGTGTGTAGGTGAGGCTACCTCGGTTAGTCCGAACAGAGGGCAGAATATTGCATGTATATATACCAACACAACCTTAAGCACCTTGGTTGTGTGAGATGCGCTCATAGCGAATAGCACACGATTTAAAATACATTGACCGAACCACCGCTACTTATAACTTGTTTTCTACCAACATTACAAAAATATGAGCGATTTTTTTTTTCGGAAATCTTTATTTTTTTCTCGCAGCGCGCTCACAAAATTTGATAATTGGCCATATAATGCCGTAAATCAGTGGCAACGAAAGACGCCGGGTCGGTATCCCGGAATAAAGTTTTTCTTGCGTGAAGATCAACGCGGTTGTAGTGAACGTGGAGGAAAAAATCCTCGGAGGTCGGCCAGCTTCGACCAAAGACAGAAAAGCCCGTACTTATTACGGTTACACTTGCCTGGAAAACGGGACAGCCAAGGTCAGCATTTTAGGCCAGAGATTCCTTATTATATCATCCGGGGGCGGGAGACCATCGCGTAAATTCTCTATGCCCCGCATAACCTCGCCGCGTCATGCAGATGCAACGCTGCCGAGCATCATCGGCTCCTATTCTGTACATATATATACCGCGGAGGGGATTTCCAGCTCAGAGTATACGAGTGCGAGAGAGAGGGAGAGAGAAAGAGAGAATTTGCGCTCTGCTATGTATATGAAAAGCGAGCACCTCATGGCTATACGCAATAATATACCAGTCTCAGGGACAAAGCTGCAGTTTAAAGGCGGTATATTATGCATTTACGGGAGAGAGAAGGAGAGAGGAAACGCGAGAGGGATAGAGAGAAGCCGGAACCCCAAATAAAACCATAAACTATAGAGCAGATGAGGTCTATCCCTTCCTTGGAGTAACGGACTTTTTGCGCTATCCTGCGTAAGAGCCATTACGAGCTCAACTGTCCATGTCGGTTTCATAAATTGTTCATGTTTAAACAATACAATTTTAACATTTCACATAGACTTAAAGATTCATTTATAATATTACGAATTACAATGTTTCATTGATATTATAAAATATTATTTTTAAAATGCCTAATGCATAATTAATTCTTTTTTTGTATAATTAAACGATAATAATACAATACTTCGCATTTACACAAAGTATTTATTGTTGGGATTTATTAAACGTACACGTTTATATATTTGACGTGCATTTTATTATTCTTCTGGCTGAAAATATGTACAAAAAAATTTACTCAATTCCACAGGTGACTGTAATTTAACTGAACAGAATGCGCTATTGACGTTAATGTTTAGGTCTAGAAAAGTTTATATTTGCAGCGCGTAATAAATAATAATAAAAATAACTAAGGAATTATTTCGATTACTTTCACGAATTATGAATAAATTTAATTTAATGGCTAATATTTGTTATAAATTAAGTGTCTTTGAATTCATAAAAAATTATTGTAATTGGGTCTGCGAAAGCATTCATTAATTCGTAGAAGAAAAAAATGTACTTGTAAGTGCATTCACGCAGCTTCTAAATTTTATCAGTTTTAAGTCAAGTGCAATCGCGTTTTTGGCCCGTCGACAGGAAATTTTAAGTACACGTGTGCAAGCACACAGTAACTGTGCCTCAGGAAGAGCGTGTGTGTGTATCACGATCGCAGCTGAAGATCAAAATGCTCCCCGCGTACATGCCCCACCGAAAAAGTCAAACAAAAAGTTCGCCGAATAAAAGAGAAATCTTGGAAAGAAACACAGCCACGGATCGGAGAGGAAATATTCCATTAAAATATAAGTCGGCACCGAGTTCTCGCATTCAATTCGTCAAAAAGTTTTCCATTGCGATCGCGCACACGCACACAGAAGCGTATTACGCACAACAGGGGAATCGAGGCACTCGACGACCGGACTGCGCACACATACATTACGCTTATAGTACACAGCTGCGCGTCGCAGCAAAGTTCCGTCGATTATTATCGGGGCAAATATTATTACAGCGAATATGTATATATACGGTTGTTCGGCGCATAGGTAAGCGCGACGCGATCGATAAGACACACACACACTCACACACGCACACACAGACACACGGGCGCGTTCATGCACAGGCTCGTAATACGTGAGCTACATTAAACGGTGCGGCAAGAGAGAGAGAGAGAGAGAGAGAAAGGGTTGCGTGTGCTTAACGTATGCTCCTCGAGAGCCGCGACGAGATTCGCAATCGCGCGCGCACATCGCATATGCCGGCCATCCTCATAAAAGAGGGTGAAGGGGGATTTCACGTCGAAATTTGGGAGGCAGCGCTGCGTAAACTCGAGTGTGCGATGCAGCGGGAGGGTAAAAAGGGTCCGAGATTTTTTTGTTTCGCGCTCGACGCTCCGACCGTTTTATCGCCGACGGATCTCTTCCGGAATATCTTGATTTTTCAAGTTTCGCGCATACGCGTATACTTTAATTTTTTTTTACTCGCTCGCTCGCTCGGCTTTCGTTTTCTTTCAATTCCTGGACGAAAGCGTATATATATATAATGTAGATGTGTTCGCGGGATAAAGCAGCGCGCGCCGATGGTATTTGAAGCTCGATGCTTTTTTCGAGGGAGCGCGAAAAGTGAGAGAGCCTCTCGTATGTTTTCCGCGCGGCACGATTTGCGCTGCACAAATAATTACTGACGTAAAATCGATTAATGCGTAATATTTACGTTATAAACAGAAAGGCTGGATCAAAACGCCCGATGAACCGATAATTGAAGTGGTATTTATGGCTTTGCTTTTTGGCTAAAATAAAACGAAACCAGCCTTAAAAATTATTTCCATTTAAAATTTATTTTAATTGATCCTTGAAAAGTTACTTTAGCAACATATATAATGATTAATGAAATTAGATAATAATTATTTTCTAAGAGAGCTTGGTAATTTTGTTATCAATTTAATTGTTCGAACAGTATAATTTTGCAGCGGTTATTGAATAGTTTACTTAGCAGTTATTAAATAGCTTACTTAATTTGATATGACTCCATCGATGACGTAAAATATCTTCAGGTATAATTTATTCCAGTATTATGAGAATATGATATTTCTTCTTAAAGCTCGTTAGTTAAAAAACAATAAAAAGTTCCACTAATTCTGATTCCTAAACCCAGATTACGTTATCTTCGGTACCGATTAAATTATTGCGACGCGTCGGCATAAAATTGTTTAACAATATTCCTTTGCTAATGAGAGAAAAAGAGTTATTATACAAAACTATGATCCTTGAAATACAAACTGTTGAATCGGAATGAAAATTATAAATAACCTATACCTATACCTATACGTTCTGACATAAGGAGAATAAATCAATGCTTCGTAGACGGAAAACCGTAGAGTTTGCAGTTCACATTATACGACACTCGTCACTCCCCGTCTCTATATTTGTCCAAGCCGTCTTCTCTTTCCTAACCTCCATCTCTCTCGCTTCGTTTATGAAAATCACACTGTATAACAGACATACCTTAAGACGGAGAGAGAGAGAGAGAGAGAAGAGAGAAAGAGAGAGAGAGAGAGAGAGAAAGAGACGCAGGGCGTTAGAGCCGAAAGTAAAAGTTTTCCGGTGCAATAATCGCTGCGCCGTAAAAGTTTATCCGTTTATTGCGCCGGCCATTACCTCTTGAAACGGGGCAATAACTGATTTCGTCAACAAGAGCTCAACCGAGAGATCCTCTCTCTCTCCCTCTCTCTCTCTCTCTCACTTGCTCTCTGCTCATTGCACTTTTATTGAAAGTCTGTCTCTCTTGCTTGCCAGGTCGCTCACGTGTCTTTATACGACAGTTCGTGCCTTGGAACTTTTTTTTAATTGTTTTATACATTTACGGGGCGAGGCTGTGTATATTGTATACTGCGAGTCGAGGGTAAGAGGAGCGTGCCGACGACCAATCACGTGACTCCTTGCTCCGGTACTGAAAAACTTGTCAGGATCTTGCGAGCATCGACCAGCTTGTGGATGGCTCTTCTCTTTAATTCGAGTTTAAATTAAGCCTGTTCCAAAATTAATGTAAGCGTGATGCTTTGGTGTAGTAGCTATAGTAATAGTGATTTAGACCTATATATATTTATGTTTTTAGGCATCAGGGAAATCAATTTGATCTACAACATGATTGTTTTCCTCTTGAAGTGAATATCATCAAGAATTTGGTATTTAAGTAAAATCATTTTGATTTAAGAATAAGGTAAAACCGTGCTTCATAGATGTATTATTTTCATAGAAAATTCAATATACAATTGAGAAAAGTACTATATTTCTACGAGAAATTAGCAATTTTATTTATGTAAATGCAGGAACATGATTGCTAAAACTAGAATGAGAGTCTACGATAGATAAAAATATAAGCTTTAAAAGTATATTTCGAAAGGCTGTCCAGAAAATTAAAATTTGTTACAAGTCGAAATTTATTACAGCCCGGACTAAACAGGAAATTTTAATTGAACAAGAAAAAATTGCTTCTTCAAAAATTGCCTCGCCTGTCAATCATATACCGCTCTTCAAACCATCTGTATGAAATTCATGCGAGAAATACTTCCGTTCATCGAGCAGTGCATCGGTATATCCGACGCATCCAAAAACATTATAACAATTAACGAAAAAGAATGATCGAGGCATCGAGAAATAAAAGGATCGCTGGCTGCATCGCTCCCAAAAACGCTCCCCGAGGAAAAGCGAATTATCGCGCGTCAAGCAGCGAAGCGCGCAAAGTAAAGAAGGATGAGCAAAGACAATCCTTCCGTCCTTATCCATGGGAATTCCCGCAGGCGCGACGCGCGCGCGCACGGCTGCCGTGGCGCAGTCAGTAGTAGTTCCTCGTAATGCGCGTATAAAGCCGCGGGCACACCGCCACCGCTGTTGCAATGGCATCGCGCGCGCCGGCCACACTTATGACGTGCGCTCGCGCTCTCTCTCTCTATCTCTCGTGCGCGGTGCGTTGTACACACACACACACACACAACCCTTTCCTTATACACAACGAGCGCGCGCACACAAGTGTTTGCCCTTCCTCTTCGACAGAGCTGAATACAGAGTCGCTTCTCAATCTCTCTCTCTCTCTCTCTCTCTCTGTCTCGCATACCTTTTCGCTTTGCCGACTCGCTCTCTGTGTGTGCACGATCGCGACGTGGGTCGCTTCCTCCCTCCTTTTTCTCCCTCTCCCACCTTCGGCCGGAGAGCAGCAACAGCGGCAGCAGCAGCACGCCATCATCACTTTGTCTCGCTAGCTGATTTCGGATTCGGAATGCCCGGATGCGCCCAAGACTCGCAATTCTCGATCATTAAAAATGGAACTGTGGGAACGATATGATGCGCTCTCTGCATGCGCTCGCTTCGTTTTTTTTCTTTCTTTTTTCTTCTTTATTTCTTTTATTTCTCGTATACTTTTTCCCATATTTAGTGTTTGCAGCTGTTTAGCGAGGCGAAACTGGTATCTTGTGTGTTCCACTCGATGATTTGCTCCTTTTTTGATGGAGTCGCGCACTGCTCGATTAATGACGATGATTTTCGCACATCGATATGGATATACGATGGATGAGTTTGAAGTTTTGGAGTAACGGATCTACTATGTTTTTCAATTACGTTGATGAATGCGATAGATTAGATTTAAGATTTAAAGTAACCAAATGCAATTGAATTTATACTTTTTTATTTGTTCCAGGAAATATCTCAAATCTTTATTTGTCTTTATTTGGATGTTATATAATTAAACCTTCTTACGGTTCGGGGAGAGAAGAAGCGCGACTTATAGATTCTATTTATATTGACTGAATTAGTCTAGTTTGAAAATGTAAACAAAACTTTCTCGATGGTGAGTCGAGTTGTGTTCAGACAGTACTTATTCGTTTGATTTTAACAAATTTTACGCGATTTTTAATTTCCCTCCTTTTGAGAAGATTTAACTCTAAATTATACAAAGAAAGGCTCGAAGAAAGGTGAATCTTTTAAAATTCAAGTCAATTAGATTGAGTTATAGGTGTACACGTAACTGCTGAAGTAACATTCAAGAAAAAAATTGAGAAATGTCGATAGAAATCAAATGAATAACGCCAAACAGTAAGTAGTTGAAATTATATCAGAGGAGCAGTTTATGCAAGAAATCGAGCATTCTCTAATCTCTAAAACTCAACTTTTATTTAATTTACCAAACAAGTATGTAACATCAAAAACAGAAGACAAGTAATTTATAAATTGCAACGTGTGCAATCATACAATGGAAAAGACCGACGCCGCACGTTTTTTATAAAACTTGCGAAAGCTCTCATCCTCTTTTTATTAAAAAAAGAAAAAAGGAGATAAGCAGCAGCAGTGGCGGTAGAAGTCGCCAAGTCTCCCACCGCTGCACACTCAATAACATCGAGGAATCGGCCAATATAAGCCCTTTCAGATCGTCTGCCTGTCGTCGTAAAAATACAAATTATGCCAATAACAAAATTAAGCAGATGTTCGTTTTCCAGCTCTCTCACGCACGAGACAGCGAGAGAGAGAGAGAGAGAGAGAGAGGGGGGGGGGGCTGTGTCTCGTGCTGCTGCAAGTAAAGAGCGTGCGAGCGGTGGGATCGCATCGGGGGGATATGTACATACCCCTGGCCATCAAGCCGAAGTAGCAGCAGCAGGCGCGCTGCACGAGCTCAGCTCGGCGTGAATTCCCACACATCAACAGGTCTCGGGAGGGCCTGGCTCTCTCTGCACGCGGGCACACACAGGCTGTGCGCTCCTACATGGTAGCCCCCACTCTACTCTCGCTCGGCTCTCCATAGCCCATTAAAGCTGCGGGCCCCCACTACTGTAGCCGTCATCCCTACTACGAGGGACTCGGCGGCTCGAGCGGCGGCCCGATGCATCGGCATGCTGATCTTCGCAGACCCGAAACGTCAAACAGTTATCCTTCGCACCCCGAACCAGGCCGACGGTCCTGCTTTGGGGATAGAGACCTGCCTCTCTCACTCTCTCATTACAACACTATCTTGGATATTTTTCTCTAAGAGTTGACTTTTTGAGAGACACCTTTTTGTATTGTATTACTAAGGGTATAACATACAGCGTGTATAACAGTGATCTCAGTCGGTCTTTATAATAAAGTACAGTGCAGTGTGTTTCTTGCGAGATTCGATCGAACGAGATAAACTAACGCAGTTTGTTACCCATCGACTGCTTGTGACAAGCTTATACTTACAAAGAGCCATTTGTATATCCGGCGATTTGCGATACAGTGATCGCTTTATCTGCTTAAATGGTGGATTACTACAGTTGCAAGATGTCGGGAAGCGACGAGGAATTCGAGCCCCAAATGCAATCGGGGATGACCAAAGCTGAATTGCGAAGGGTAAGTCTTTTTACCATCTAATTGCCTGCACTTTAAATTCAACTCGCGAGTCTCGCGTTTCAAATTCAGCAAATGAACATCGATTTGCGCAACTTTCTTATCTAATGCAAATTTTTCCAAATTTATCAGAACATTTTACGACTTTGTAAATAACTTGAGTACGATTCAATAGTCCATACACTGTTTTCGTTCTTGGATTGCACACGTGTTCTGTGTATACAGCGGAGCGCAAAAAGCGAGAGAGGCGCGTCAATTTTCACGCCACGTGTGACGTTCGCACGTGACGCGCGCGCGCGCGCGCTCGCTCTCACTATTTCTCTCTCTCTCTCTCTATATATATATATGCACATGTTTACCATGCCGCGCAGACGAAATGTGTGCGCGAACCGTCGTAGCAGCGATAAGATCGCGCATTCTCGGCTCGGCCGCGAGTTTGTCGACTCTGCTGAATTTGAACTTTTAAACCGCGCCATTTATAAATGAACGCGGAGGCGAGATTATTTCTATCCTAACGATTGGATTGTTTTTGGTGTTTTAGAGCAATAAGCCGATAATGGAGAAGCGAAGGCGAGCACGCATCAACCAGTGCCTCGACGAGCTCAAGAGTTTGATACTGGAGGCGATGAAAAAAGACGTAAGTTGATATTTACATTGATCATGTAAGGATTCTCTGCAATCCTTCATTTTTATAATGCTACAAACATTGTGATCTAAACTTGAAATTAATCCCGAAAATTTGAATCGCGATTTTAATAGATGAGTATTAAATTGAGAACAAAGTCTGCGAAGGTTATTTAGGTGTTTCGGTGTCACTATGTAGTCATCCATCTGATATGCTCGCATTCCCTGAAGACGACAGCCGACGATCCGCGCGGTGCCATTCAACTCTATCAGTAAAAGTCGTGTAGTATTACGAGACACAGAGAGCTCCGAGTTATGAATACCGGATGCTATGAGAGCGCATACAATACAATGTATACACACATATGCACGTGGCTTGCAAGTATGCGCATAGCGGGCTCGGCATTGTATATATAAAACGCCTTTGGCGCGTATAAACGTATGATCTAAGCTTCGCGTTATGGTTTCATTAAACTTGCTATGCGCGTTTCTTGCTTCGACTAATGTGCCGTGTATACAGATTTCTGTTTACGATGCCGTCGATCGTTTAACGCGCGCAGCTTTCTCTGAGGAAAAAATGCCGCGGCACGCATCACTTGCAGATCCAACAGTCGCGCGACACTTGTACAAAGCTTTCTCGGAACGCTTTATTTGATCGAAACCAGTAAGTAGCAGCTGCGATTAATTCCCTCTCCTTTCCTCAGAGAGATCGATTCTTAAATACACAGTCGGGGAAAAAACGGCAACTTAAAAAGCTTTGTATATATATATATATATATATGGTATAATAGGTGAGCATTGATGAGGCGTCAAATCAGATATATCGAGGGAGGCCGGTCATTCTATAACAGCCGTCCTGTGCAACGGCATTTGTTTTAGGGTCGAATATGTATGTATACAGGGAGAGACGGAGGGGGATGGGGGGGGGGACTGAGGGGTAGCGACAGGTTTTGTTTCGATGGTTTAGATTCCGACGCTCCTCTACTCGTGGGAACGTACCGTAGCACAACACGCGTGCATAGCTCAGCAGTTCGCGTCTGCGTGTGTATGTGTATGTGTGTGAGCGCGCGCCATCAATTACCCCCTCGGTGTCATATCGAGCCGGTTAAAAAAAGCCCTTTTCTCCCTTCCGAGCTGGCAAGCATCTCGGACTCGAGCCTAATACATGCACACACGCACATAGACACTCACGAAGTAGATCAATTCGTCTGTGTTGACACGACGAATGCGCGTCACGTATCCTGCATAAATATGCAAATGTGCCATTTCGCTGATTCCCCAAACTGTCTATATATAATTTGGTATAGGCGCGTTATGTTGAGCAGTGGCCGACTGGATATAGGAGCTATATTTAGCAGCCCTGGGCGAACCCTGACGCGAAGTCCCGTTTAATTTTTACAATATTAATTTCCTTTTCAACGATGGATTCATAGAGAGGGAATATCGCACCGAGGACGAGAAGCGACGCTCAGAGAGAGAGAGGGAGAGAGAGTATAATTCAATAACGAGTCGCGTGATTCTTGATCAAAGAACCGACGAAGCGACTCCTCTTGTAGCTCTCGGAACACCAGACAATCGGCCGTGATTATATGCGCGAGGGAGCAACTCTCTCTCTCTCGCTCTCTATCTCTTTCACTCGTCCACTTGTTAATCAATTTCGTGCGCGACTCGGACGACTAAACACCACTTTATCTCTGCCCGAGAGAGAACGAAACCGACAGAGAGTCTCCCTTTCAAGACGCCGCGGATTTACGAGACCGAAAAATTATGCAAATTGCGCGCTAAAGCTTGCTACTGCTTGCGCGAGCGTTAATTGCTCTCGGGTTCGCTCGCGCCACGTCGCTATCTTGGAACCGGAGACAGAAAAAAACAGCAGGGGCTGGTCAATAAAGAATTGGCTGTATACGGTAGTGCAAGAGCAGCACACCTTAGCGTCGATGCGTAACACTATACATCCACGGAGATTGATTTCTCAGACAGGCTTAACGAGGCGAGCGCGTCCTCCTCTCTCTCTCTCTCTCTCTCTCTCTCTGTAACTCTCACCGTCCGCGTCCAGATGACTTCCGCTACCTGCGTTTCTCTCTCTATCTCTATGTATATGTATACATGTATATAGTTCTCATCTCCTCGTGTATCTCTACATACACGAATGTATACCTGCTGCCTCATAACGTATTATAAAGGTAGTACGCACGCGTGCACGTGCGTGCACCTCCATCTGTCCCGCTCGCGCATTCACCGGTTCACACACACATACACACACACGCGCGCTCGTGCACCTTTCTCTCTCTCCCTTTCCCCCTAACTGAAACGCCCCCCGCATTCGTGGGAACCTCCGAATAATTATTGAAAAGAGAAGAAGTGGAAGCAGAAGAACGAAGAAGGAGAGAGAGAGAGAGAGAGAGAGAGAGAAGAGAAGGAGGCTGTTTCACCTCGCGTCTCGGGTTGCTGCTCAGCCTGCTCTCTCTCTCCCTCTCTCTCTCTCTCTCTCTCTCTCTCTGTCGCTCTTTTGTTGACCGTATCATCTTCGAGGATCCGCTCGCTCGGTGTCTGTGTGTACTCGAAAAAGGGAGCGCGAGAGAGACGGACAGACTGTGTC
Organism: Megastigmus dorsalis; assembly: GCA_900490025.1. Lineage (NCBI taxonomy): Eukaryota > Metazoa > Arthropoda > Insecta > Hymenoptera > Megastigmidae > Megastigmus > Megastigmus dorsalis. The sequence continues at coordinate 17,477 of UELU01147260.1, forward strand.
TGGAACGTGGGAGAGTTGAGTCGAGCTTTGAGGGGTAGAGAGAAGGGGAGGAGGAGAGGAGAGCCCTTTTCCCCCTCCGCTACACCCTTAGCAGGTGCCTGCATTTTGATCTCCTCGAGGGTGTCTGCACCGAAGCGATTCTTTTCGGACTTTTTTTCCGGCATTCAGACTCCGCGGATGAAGTGTTATTGTTGACAGATTTCATTTTTATCATTGGCTAATAAGTGCATAGTTTTTTTATTTATAATAAAACAACTCTGGAACTAATCGCTATACGAAATTCATACAATCTTTATATACTTCATTTGATTTGTTCTCATCGTACGAGACAATCAATGATGTTACTAATGCCATAAATTCTAAACAAGCGTCAAGCTCATTGTTAGAAATTACATCTGATCACGACTTCCGTTTTACGAATTGACCCGAGATTCCCAGCGTCTCTCACTCTCTACGGCGTCCGACATAACTCTTTATATCATAACCGCGCATCATACGTGTGTAACCGAACCATAAACAGACTCCCACGCCCGATTGTCAAGGTGACCGGGTCGAGTTTACCATGAAAATAACGCCGTGCTGTGTGTCTGTGTGCAAGTGTGTGTGTGTGCGTGTGTGTGTATGTGTGTATGCCCAAGTTGCGTCTGCTGGGATATGAAATCTTGAAAAGGCCCCGGCAGCACAACAATGGCTCGAAGGTAGCCCCAAAGTTGAAAGGAGAAGAAAACGCGTTTAAGGCTAAATCACCTCAGTTGAGGGCGTCGTCATCGATGCCCCGTTAAAAAGGGACTTTCCCCCCAAAATGTTCATAAGGCGAGCTACGAGGCCTAGTTCTTTACGGTGGTTTCTCTCACTTAAATGATCCTAGGGGGCCTATCATCTTTTCTTTACGAGGCCTGCCTAACTTGGTAACGGGTTCCCACGCGTGGAAATAAGAAAAAAAAGGACCTGATCTTTTGTAATGATCACGTTTGGAAGTTAGGATGAGAGCGTGGATTTTAAGCTTCCTTATAAGAAGGGCGCTGAAAATAGTAACGATCTCTTTACAATATATGTGCAGTATTGGATTCTCACCTGTTTGTCCCCGTCACCTAAAAGAGTTGCAATTATAACAGGTGCTCGGTATGACTTAGTCAAAGAATTATCAATTTTTTACACTATTTGTTAAATTCTGTTCACTTGGTCCTTGGATTATTTCTGTTTTCGCGGACAACTTTCGTCTCGCGTACAAAGTCATCTGCCGATAATAATACGAGAAGGTGAGGCATTTTGAGGAGCGCGATAAAATGTATCATTCGTGCTACTGAAAATTGCGGAACTACGATTAGTCGAGCAACATAGGCGCGCTTCGGTTTTGATTAGACAGTCGCAACCTGCCATTACCATAGATTTTTACGATTCGAGATTTGAAGCTCACGCACTTTATGATTAGAAGCGCTCAAGGCGATGCTACTTAAAATACTAGCAGGTCGTTTGTTTCCATCCTCGTATCTCTATTTTACTATTCTGCTGGCGTGCCTCGTAAATGATAGGCTAAAATTAAACCTCACCTTTATATAATGTCGCGTAACTATGGGACTATGAGCTTAAAATAATTTACGATTACCATAAAACACTCTTGAAACAAAACATTGCAATTATATTAAAGCCATTTAATTTAAAACTTGATTTTTCTTTTAATAAAATTAAACTAAGCGTTAAATAAGATGCGACTTTTATTCTTTTAAATAAGTAAAATTAAAAACTTAATTAATTAATAATTCGTTGTAGCATTATCAATGATTGTAGCTATTATATATTTTAGTTGAGAAAAAAAAACAAATAGTCTAACCTATTTCTTTTTTGAATTACAGCCAACCAGACACTCAAAATTGGAAAAGGCAGACATCCTGGAAATGACAGTGAAGCATCTGCAGCAGGTCCAGCGTCAACAGTTAAACACCGCCGTAACCACTGATCCGGCAGTCCTTACAAAATTTCGTTCGGGCTTTTCCGAGTGCGCCAGCGAAGTCTCCCGCTACGTCAACCACCTCGAGAACGTTGACCCAACGGTCAAGCAGCGCCTTGTCTCGCACCTCAACAACTGTGTCAGCAACCTCCAGCAGGTGTCGCCTTTCTACAACCACTACGTGCCTTACATGCCGGAACGCCTCTACCCCGAGGTGAAAGTCGGCTTCCAAAGCGACGTCCAGAGCGGCGACGAGAACAACAACGGCAGCGCCAGGATCCAGATCCCCAGCAACGTTCAGCTTATTCCCAGCCGACTACCAACTGGTGAATTGGCACTTCTGGTACCGCCATCAGCGGGCATCACCGCCAACTTCCCCTTCTTTCCCCCCGCCAACGAAGCCGGCACGAGACTGGGCCAGCCCTCGGCATTTACAGCAGTCCAGCGAACACACAGTCCACTTCTGAGCCCGTCCACCTCGACGTCGAGTTTCGAGGAAAACCACCATTCGGAACAGTACCCCACCTCGTTGTCACCACCTCAAAGTCAGATGCGCTTCAAAATGCCAGAACAGAGCTCGGCCTCGTCGTCTTCCAAGAGCTTCTCATCCCCGGAAACGCAAAAGCCACAGATCAGTTCCAGTAGCGATAGGAATTCTCCAGTTCTGTTCACTGAACAAAAAATCGAAATCAACTCGACCTCGATCAAGAGGGACGCCGACAGTGTGGACACATTGAGCGGCAGCCCAGTTATCCAGACTCTGCGTCAGCCACTTTCAGTCATCACTGACAAGTACAACAGAACACTAACGATACCGAAGAGAGAAGGAGGACTGAAGAGACACCACTCCGATGGGCTTTTGGCCATCTCCGAGAAGAGACCGAGGTACCATGAACCTTCGACTTCCGTCGCATCCACCAGCTCATCCAACTGCCATAGTCCAACGATGAGAATAAAGGAGGAGTACACGCACTCAGCCGATGATCTTTCGGAACAGACAACTTCAGTTATAAGCAGCGAAACGTCGACCACCGCAAACGGGGATATGTGGAGGCCCTGGTGATTTTTTTTTACCAAAGCACAAAGTTTTTTTTGTCTCTTTATTTTTTTTGTTTGTTATCCAATGCCGAAGTTGAGAGTATAGGTGATCGTTGAGGATTATGTTGAAGTAATCCGCGGGTATTGCCAAAAAATTACAGTCGAACTATTTGTCGGTTTTCTTCGATGAAAATTGTTGAATTTTTGAGCGTTCGATGTTATAGTTGCCTACGAGAGAAGAGAACCTGATGCAAAATGATGCCGAAAAACGTGAGATTGATGTATCTAACGCGAATCATTAAAACTGATGTATTGCAATAAGTGTAACTTCGATTTTTCACGACGATATTTGTTTTTTATATGAATGTTTAGCAATCGCAAATATCTTGTGCCTTAACAAAGTATAGATTGAGTCTTTCATTATGGTGTTTATATTTTTAGTGAAACGTGATTCTAATGAGAATTAGAATTGTTCTTTGTTGAAAAATATTATTGCAAAGTTATAAATTGAAATTATCTTTACCAAAAATAGATTTTAATGATTATTTTTATTAAAGATATAAACACTCCAATATATAAATAATGTAGCGACTATTTTGATGATACAGTTCAACTTGTATGACATAATAAGAATTATATTTTCACTTATAAGTGATTGTAAAATATAAAACACTCAGAACAATGTAAGCTTTAACAGAGGCGAAGTCCCCGTCTATTGACTATGTAAATATGTACATAATATTTTTAAATTAATATTGTTTTACGTCAGCATGCTGTAAAGTGATTGTACACGTAAGAGATCCTTCGTGGTCAGTATTGATGAAAGCCTAAGTAGTATTAAGAGTTTGTGATAAATACTTTCCAGTCGTTAAAATAAAAACAATTCGCACAATAATTTTGTCTCGCATTTTAATCCATTTTATCCACTTTATCCAAACACCTCGACAACCACAAATAAAATTACATACCTCTTACAGGCAAGAGAAAACATTTTCAGCAAAACAAGGATTTTTTTATACGCTATTCCGTTTAAAACAAACTTCAAAGGAATGAAAATTTACAGTAAGCAATATTTGTGGAATTATCGTAAATTCAGAAAATAAGTCAGAGTAAAGAAAGTTTGCCGGGAAGCGATTTATTAAAGTGGAACTATTGGGTATTAAAACTTTCTGGCGGTATGCTGCAATAAAGCGCGTTGAATATCTAACGCGTTATATTCGCCGAGGAAGACCCATCGAGGTGTTTTATCCTTTTAAGAGCGCGTTTAACGCGCCCAGGGTTCATAAGCTGGAGATTGCTCTCTTCGTTTTTCCTCGATAAAGGAATAAAAAAAAAAGAAGCGAGAACTTAAAGAGAATGAGAATTCCAACCACCTGTTACGCCGCAAAACCACCTTCGTATTCATCGACCGAGGCGCGTGAACTGATTTATCGGCTAAGCCGGCGCACTTCACGCTCTACTTTCAGCCTTTTGCGAGAGAGACCTTCGATGCTGCACTGCCCCTTTGAGTAAACATTTTCTTTTATTACCAGTCGAAAGCGAATTTAATTTTTTAAATAATTCGATGCTCGCAAAATTTCTCTGACTGCTCTGCTACGTTGTTAGCTAAATTATTTTGTTCAAATATTTTGAAAATAAATTCATTATTTATCTACTTTGTAAAAGTAAATTTTACATACCAGTTGATGTAAAACTGCTTTAAAAATGATGTCTCAATAGTTTATATCAAATGCCTCATGTTTAATTAATGTAAATTGGTGACTGACAATAAACTTTTCATGAAGAAATATTTTGTTAAATACTGTAGGTAAGATTCCTGTTTGACCAGTATATCCTTTAGACGCCATCTATCAGTGAAGTTCTGAACCCTCTACTTGATGATAGATCGGTAACTTTTAGCTAGATGGCATGACTATCACCGGAATGTTAATAATTTTGTGGAATTATTTACTTTTACAAAAATGATTTGATTTTTATCTTTTTATAAAAAAATGATTGATTTTCAATGTTTTCATGTACATTTTTTTATTATAATATCTATTGATTTTATGTCTATTTGATTTCCTCGGGACTTTAGATTTCATTATGAAATCAATTTTATAAAAGTGTTAGTGATTCTAGTAGCTATAATAAGTGTGCTTGAGTACAGTATACTGCTGATTTAAACGAGAGTGATGGCTAATTTATTGTATTTTTAAAACATCTGTGATAAAATTTAACAAAGCAATAGTTTATTTGTTGCATTTTACGATTAATAATAATACTATGAAATTCTTACCTCTGGCAGTAAATTAACATAAGGTAATGCTTAAATCAGTTTTGTAATTATTTACTTGAAATGAAATGCAAATGTCTTTTTGTGGCACCAGCAATGACATAAAACGATATTGGAATTAAAAAGAAGATAAGGCGAATGCGAATCAAGAAAAGAAATCTTCTGACATTATAATGATAATATCCTATAAATCGAGCGTATAAATTATGTCATAAATTTAGTTTTTTATTCACGAATTAAATTTATTTCTGACATTTAATTATTTGCAATCTACATTGTGACTAATTGGACCGTTTATTGTATACACAAAGTTACATTAATCTAAGCTGCACCTCACCAAGAAAGAAATTTTTTATATTACAATCCCAAACTAAAATAGAAAATTGTAATCTGTTGTTTCGTGGCCAGTAAACCCTAAAGAGTCGCGATAAAAGCCATAATTTAGCGGAATCTGCAGAATACTGCACGATGTGCAGCAAATTAATAATTTGCCAATAGCCAAAAAGCAGAGAAATGCGGCAAAGCCATTGAAATTGCTTCTCGGGCCGTATCGCAAGTGAAATCCAGATAGGCATTCTCACCTTCCGTATTCGATATAGGAAAATGTATAACGTCGTAGTATTGCTAGAGCAGCGCACCGGTGGGTCCTGGCTACGCTAGCGCACTTGCATATATCTGCAGCTATATATATATATATATATATAATATTCGTATGAACGGGTACAAATACGAATACAGTGGGCCGGTAACGGTGCAACCCTTCGCCGTATCGGGAGTATAAATAATTATACTGGCGCGCGGCAATTACTTTAAGTTATGGCGTAGCCGGTACAATTTGCAATGTCAAGACATAAACACTGCTACTGCTTATATTTGAATACATTAAAAAGGACTGGCGAGGGCTCGCGGTCGCCGCGTGATTGGTCGGGGATCGCCGGTCGAGTACACGCCCGCGTATCGGCATCGAGTTGAGCTACGATCTGCTTGACGATTTTTATTGTGTAAAACGCCTCGTGAACTCATAAAACTTTGATGGATAATTAAAGAGTAATATGTATCTGCTAAGATTTATGATTATATTCATGTGTACTTTTACTCCGCCGCTTCTTTTTCTTCTCTCCTATCTCCTCTCGCTCGCCAAATAAAATATGTAGTTAATAAATTCGCCTTACTTTTACTTTGTGAGCTTTTAACTGCGGCGATCATTATAGAATAAAACTTAATGTTAAAATGTGAGAAAATAAATGGAATATCAGGTTTCGAGGAGTTAATAAATCCTTTTATAAACCGAAGGAAGCTAGCTGATTCTAATCAAATATATCGGTTTCGATTTCCTCGCTCGCAAAACTGAGACACGTTAATTTATTTAGAAATTGGATTATCTTATTAAAATCTAAAGTGAGCATTTCAATCTTTCGACTTTATATATCCTTTTATAACCTAAAAGAACGCTTTAATTTTTAAATGTCACTACTTATTGAGTTAGCCAAACAATTCAGAAATTTGTTAATTATTGAGGAATGGTGAATGTACACAACATGTATGCAGGATGTACTTATAAAAAGGATAATGATCATGTTATTGTTGATATATAGAAAAATATTTCTTATGCTTTATGTATCTACTAGTTGTGCAAATTTTATATGAAATAGATCAGTTTATTATAGACTCGGCTACATTTATTTATGATCGCGTAAATGCATATTGATCTCCTTTTATAAATTTATATGATTATTTTCTCATATTTTCTGAAGATTTATAGAGTGATTAAATATTACTTTTTTAATCATAAAATAGGCTTCTTTATTTATAACCTCATTCTAATTTCAACATCACTTACTCGCAATTTAAATAATATTGAATAAAGACCAGTTCTCAAAATTATTTACTATTCCTAACTTACACACCTATATTGTTATAGATATTTGGTTTGAGTCATATTTTTTCGATAAATCGATGTATCAGAAACTTTCGCAATGCCTTTCATTCAACCTTTGTCAATACTGGATTCTCATTATAGAATAAAATATATTTTGATTTCATTTAAGAAAATTAATTAATAAAAATTTACAATTAAATAGTCCAATATCATTTCAAAATAGAAAAATTTCTTCAAATTTCTCAATAAGCCTTGACATCTACACGCTCAATATTGATTTGATTCTCGATTTCTCGGAAATTAATATGCAGAAACGACGAAACAAGCAACATCAAAGTTATTAGAGGCCTATGATGAAAAAAATTCTCCACGGGTTTCTGAGTATTCGACTTAACAATTTTTCCCTGTATTTGTAATAGATTTTTCTTTCAGCGTTTCACGTAAAATCCTCCTCTTTATCCGGTCAAACGAAGTGCTCGGTCAGATTCGATCCAATAAGACAATTTTCAGGGCCAGAGCAGCAGCAGCAACAGCAGCGGCAGTTCGCAGGGGCAATTCCCGGAAAAGTCATAGTTCGCGAAAGCAGTTTACCATCGACGCGACATTAATAAAAATCCTCGGGTTTCAGGTATGGAAAAGGGGGGCCGAGTGGGTTAGGTGGGGTAGAATCGCGGCGGTAGCGGCTGTACCGAGTAAACAAGCCAATCTCTGCATCGATACTGACAAAACGCCAAAAACTGATCGATCTATATAGCCGTGACGCCGGCCGCGTTCATCAATTGAAATCAAACTCGGTCTGGTCAGTTATTACAGGCAGTTTTCATCGCGGTAACCGCCGACATCCTAAGCTTTCTCTCTCTTTCTATCTCTCTCTGTCTCGCTCCCACAGCAGCGGCAACGACTACCCAGAGAGAGAGAGAGAGAGAGAGAGAGAGAGAGAGAGAGAGAGAGAGAGAGAAAGAGCGAGATATATATAGGGTGCACAGCAGGAGGTCCATCGAAGCCATCAGACTGGTAGGAAAGTGAATTTTTGCGCGTTGCGATATTTCGACTGCACGGGCGGGATGGGACTTCCGGCTAAAAGAGAGGCAAAAGATAGTAACGCGCTACCGGTTGCGGGGCTTCGCTGGGTAGCTCGCCTCGCTGCTCGGTGTGCAGTAGCGGGACTCCGAGTGCACTGCAGACTATGCGCTGGGCCGCGCGTCCCCGACCGCCAGGCCATTTGCTCTGCGGTCACTTGATTCCCAGCGACCAAATTTTCATCTGTACTCATTCAAGTTTTAATGTGTTTTTGCGGCCTCGGTCATTCAAACTTAATCAGCAGGCCAGGAGAGCTACTTTCACTGGACTCGCGTGCGCGCGCGAGAGCGAGCGAGCGAGCGACTCTACTCACCGGCTACCACACCTACACACACGCTCGAGATGCTATAGTGGGAGGAGAGAGTGAGAGAGAGAGAGAGAGAGAGGTTCGGTCGGAGGGATGGATATATTGGCCCGCGGCGTGTGCTGCTGCTCGCTCGCGTGTACACAAGGCTGCTGAAGCTCAGCAGCAGCAGCAGCAGCCAGAGAGAGCGTATTAATTATAACTCTGGTCAGCAGAGGAGAGAACACGAGAGAACGCCCGCGAGAGAGCGAGAGCGAAGAGATGCGCGAGCCCTGATACTGCCTACGATAAATTGTCGGTTTACCAGCAAATCTCATTTCCAAACCTACTGGCTGGGCGCGAGCGCGGAGGGCCGGCACCGGCGGACACTCGACTCTCTTTCCTTTCTTTTTGTCCACGTATCTCGCCGACGAGCGCTCGCCGCGTTCGCGCGTCCACGCCCATTGGTCCTCGCGGATACGACTATAGTCGTATATATAGCTGGTGCCCGCCAGCTCTCGCATTCGCACTCTTTCCGTCTCCCCCTGCGCGTGCATGTACGGCTAGCTATGTGTAGGCGGAAATTCGTTAGTTGATCTCTTTCTCGCTGATGCACGCGCGCCCGATACTCCCCGCAGCGCGTGTGTTTGTGCATTGTCGGAGATGGTTTGGGTTATTGGGTGTCGTCTTTTTAAGCGCGCGATCGGTCGCCTTCCTCGTGTCTGCGGTTGTGCAAGCGAGCCGATCGGTTGGCCTGCCTGTAATGGACTGATGATACAGAAGCTCGTTAACTAGCTTTCTTCCTCGGAATCGTAAAAGGCTTCGAGGGGTTGGGGCGGTTTTGGTGGCTGTCGAATTTTTGATAGAAACTGGTGAGTCAAAGTGTCGATGACCAAGGGATTCGGATAGAATACTGCATAAATATATATTTGGCCAAGATTTATTTAGACTCAACTCGATGGACGCATGAGACGTTTATTTTTGTCATAAAATTTATCTATTGTTGTTGTACATGTCCTATATTATTTTGGAGAGTCGTTTAATCTTCAGTTGGCTTCCATTTCATCCGTATATTGAAACCCAATGCCGAAGTCGAAATAGCTGATACCATCGAAAAACTAAAAGGAAGCGTTACCACAGAGCTGCAGATTAATGATTTAACAAGTTGCCGTGTACCTTTTCATTTTATGATTTCATTTATAAAAATAGTTCTAGCACTTTGAATAAGCCAAAATTGATAAGCTTTGAATTGGCGCTCACTCATTTCTTCATTATAAAAAAAATTTAAGCTTATTTTTTAAAAAAATGCGAGTCATTATACCTATAAAATGTACAAATTGAGTAACAAATGCTTTACCGTATAGAATGCATTACTTTAAAAATACATCGATGCATTGTCACGTGCAGGTACTTAGAAACATTTAACTTGTTACACGTGTTTGTCAAACTTTAGATTTACAAAATTATTAAATCATAAAGATCTACCGTTAACTATTTTTTTAAACGCATTAATATAATACTATATGTTAACGACAACATTTTAATAATTTAAATTAAAAATAAAGCAAGATTTATACGTTTTAGTAGTTATGTCTTTCTTTTTGTATTTAAAGTTATCGATTTTTTAAGAATAAAATAGCTTTCTGTGTTGTAGAAATTATTTTTTAACTTTTTTAAGTCGCTTTTATCGGCATTATTAATTTTCATTTTATTTTCTTAAATGGCCTAAGTTTATTGTCCAGTAACCCTTTGAGTAATAATAATGGAGAAATACATGGAAATATGACTGATTTTTCCATCATTATATCTTAAGAGGTTAAAAAATATATATAAATATATAAATAGTTTAAATCTAAATCGAAACGCTCTCATTCTTAATTCTTTCCACTCGTCTTATAGGAATAACCTTAACGTGTGACGAAACTTAAGCCTGCTTATAATTAGCCAGTTCTAAAACAGTAAAGTTCTGTAACCAATGTAACGAGCACTTCATTTAACGTATACTCGAAAACACACCAGGCATTGCGATAACGGCAGTAGCAGCGCATTATCCTGCTACTTAAACGCGCAGTCCCCAGCAACTCGTCAATTCGTTTCAAATTCATTTCAATGCGCGATCGCACGGCTTGTGTGCTCGCAGCTTTAATTAAAAAAGTCGCCGATAGAAATTAACCGGCGTAATTGTGAATAGCTGAAAGCATACGCGCGCGCGCGCGAGGAAGAGAGAATGGGAGAGATAGACGCACATTCATCTCGGTCCGCCGCAAACCAGGCGTGTGCACGCACCGCCGGCAAAGAATCTCGCACGCATAAATTCTTAAGTGCATTAACGAATACTCGTCACATGGGGCGATTCCCTCTCTCTCTCTCTCTCTCTCTCTCTCTACTCCCACATAACACACGGAATCCGGTGCATAAGTGAATTCTCTCTCACTCGCAACGCAAGTGTATCACTCACCGGACGGGCGTTCAGACGTATCGCCCGGCGGTGGCGTAAAGTCGTATAGTCAACGCGGAGAAAAGACATCGTCGCCTGCAACCCCTTTCCTCCCGTTCAATCGGCCAACGTGTACACACACGTATACGTACGCGTGTCCAACCAGCTTTCCACTCCATACATATCTATATGTATAGGTAGGTATAGGTATATGTATACAAGCGGCGGAGACTAGCGGGCAAGCGCGTGTCCGTTCGACCGTATATCGGACAGCGAGCGAACGAGAGAGAGAGAGAGAGAGAGAGGGTGAAACTGCGAGGGAACGAAGCTCGACGCGCCAAATGAAAATGCCGAAGGACAATGGAAATACTAATGATTGATTGGATACGAAAAAGAATTATAATTGAAAAAAACGCGCGGAGAGTGCGCGCTCGCTCGCTCGCGGAAAAAAAACGACCACGATGGCGACGACTATACGACGAGGAGGCAGAGAGAAAGAGAGGGCGAGAGGCGCAGAAGCGGAGGTGGTGGAGGAGGAGGAAGAGGAGGAGGAGGAGGAAGAGGAGGAAGAGGAGATGGAGAGCACGAACTATTGGGAATAATATATCAATACCCATCGAAGCCACGCATACGAATGCGAGAGAACAGGCTAGGGTGGATATCGAGGCCCCCCGGTGCGGTGGTGGGGTGCAGCCGTACAGGAGGAAGAAGGAGAGGAAAGCAAAGGGGTGGACGCGAGGCGAGGCAATGGTTTGCGGATGAAACGGCGAGATGAAGCGCGCGGGGAAAGGGTCACGTCGTCCACGCGCCTCTACGTGTGCCTGCGTGTGTGTGTGTGTGTGTGTGTGCGCGCGAATGTGGGGGAGAGAAGCGAGGAAAAAAAGGCGGGTAGTGGCAGCGGCTGCAACGGCGGCGGTGGTGGTGGTGGCGGTGTAGCGGCGACGTTGCTGGTGTGTTTGGAAAGAGTAAAAAATATTACACCCACCCCTTTTTTTTCTCGCGCTCTCTCTCTCTCTCTCTCTCTCTCTCTCTCTCTCTCTCTCTCTCTCTCTCTCCCTCACTCTGGAGCATCGATGCGCACCGATACAAGGTATTGGGCTCGCGCGCGCGCGCGATGCAGGCGAAAAGTAGTGGTGGTATACAAAAGAACGGGCTATAGGCATCTATTGGGCCGCGAGCAAAAAACACATACACACACACACACACGCACACACACACACACATATATATATATATATCTGCAAGTCGCTTGTGTGTCAATATCTGTACGATTTCGTGTGCGACTAATGCACGTGAAAAACGTTATGTATATAGGCGTGTAGGCGCGCAAGCGAGCGAGCGAACGCTATAAGGTAACGGATGATCTCGTTTGTTTTCTGCACCCTCTCTCTCTCTCTCTCTCTCTCTCTCTCTCTCTCTCTCCCTATCCCTCTATCTTTCTGTCCCTTTCTTTCCCGCTTCGTTGCTGCAGCTCTTCTATCTGCCGCACTCTCTTTTTTTCGTTGCTGCTACTGCGACGCGTTACGTTGCTGGCTATTTTTGTTGCCGCTGGTACTCTCCTCTCTCGCGCACGCGCGAGCCCCGTGAAAAGTATTGAAAAGTCGAATTGGGTTTATGGGGGACTTTAAGAGATATACGCCGTTTTGTTTATCATCGTTTTGGAATTTGTTGGGCAAAGCGCGCTTTTTCTTCGCGTTCGGGTTCTGGTGAGTGAAATAGCGATGTGAGGCACTATGGGAGAATCGCGAGTTTTGGAGGATGAATATGGACGTTCATTTTGAGTTTCAAGTACTGGGTGTGTTTTGAGTGTGTGCTTTTTATGGTATGGACACTGCAAATAGTTGAAGAATAATTTACGTATTATTGTCTAATTTTAAATATAGTCAGGACACTGATTTTAATCATTGTTAATATTATGCAAGAATTTTTTCGATTAAATCAATACAAAATCACCTTTGAAAGGCTTAAAGTAATTTAACTTTATTTATTAATCTCAAAATTTTAAAATTATAGATATTGATTGAAGATTGATTAAACAATGGCCCACTTACTAAAATTAATTATTAAAATTCTACCCGACCTATGTCCTTAATTCTCGTGCTACTAAAATATTGGCAATATATTGACTACAACTGCATTAAAAACGTAGGAAACTTGAACTATCATTTAGAGTATGAGAAGATGGTTTAATTTAAAAAAAATTGACCTCCTTACTTTAGGGAAAATACTTCAAGAAAGGCTGAGATAATTGTTACGTGCAAGTAAAAACAGATGCGTATAAGAATACTCGATTTTTCGATATATTTTTTTTTTAATTTAATATTTTTGATACTTTAAGTAAAGATGTAGACGTTTCCTGTAAAGGCTTCATTTAATTTGGTCTGATTTTGTCCGGGCCCTTCTTTGATATTAATATTCAAGACCGATATGATTAGAAAATAAATCGATCTATACCCTAATCCAATCCTTTTTTCACCTGTGAAAAAAACTAACCAAAATTAAAAGACAAAACTGATCAAACGAGATAAAAAAGATCATAAAATTCAAAACGAATCTCACGACTCGAATCCATTGCTTGTTATAATGATGTAGCAAAGAGCAAAGGAAAAAGGGGGATATACATAAGCAAAGCCGCCGATCGCTTAGCCATATATTTACAAAGACAAGCCCGGGTGCTTTTATAGCGGTTACCGTTATTTTCCTGAAAACATGCGATTCGTTGGATGTGGCAGCTACGTTGACGTTGACTGCGGGCGATGAGAGCTTCTGCCGCCCGCCGCGTAGTAACAAAAACGAGAGAGAAAGAGAGTGAGAGAAGCAACAACAGCAGTAGTAGCAGCAGCAGCAGCGGCGGCAGCTTTCTCTCACGAAGAGAACGAGGCGTGGGTACGTGAGAGAGTGAGAGAGAGAGAGGGAGAGGCGAGAGACAGAAAAGAGGGAAAAGCGTTTAGCATCGGCACACGCGAGCGAGAGGAGTGAAAGAAAAAAAGCGCAGAGAAAAGAGACGACAGCTCGTGCGCATCTCGGTATACACACTCTCTACACCCCGAATCCGTCCTCTCCCCTTCACTCGCCTGCACACCAGAGACGTACACACAAACAAAAGAGAGCATTTAGCATTAAAAAAAGGCCACCGCTCGGGCGCGAACTGTTTCTCACCGGCGCGCACTTTCTCTCTCTCTCTCTCTCACTCGTCACTTTCTCTCTCTCTCTCTCTCTCTCTCTGTGTGTGTGTGTGTGTGCCTCCTATATATCGAGCCCCGTATATATACGTATGGTACATGATGCGCACGAGGTATAGATGGATGCCTTCATCGCCGCAAACGACAAACTCGCGGTTTATATAGCCCATGCTGCTATACGTGTATATCCTATGTATTGCGCACGCTTCTGGCACGAGACGCGGCGTAAAGGAAGGCTCCGCGCGACTTTACGGACACCCACACACCGCGTGAAACTAATTTGCTCGCTGCGTACGCGTTTCGCCTTTTGAAGATGTACTTGCATTTTCCTATATGGTCGTCTGTGTGAGCGAAACTATTGTTTTGTACTGCCGGAGGTGGGGACTTCTCCAAGATCTGGAATTATTGCTTGTTGCTGGTGAAGGATGATGGGGATTTTGACAACAGTTCGTATAGAGTATAGTTATTGAATAATATACCGGCAGAGCATTTATTTTAATAATATTTATACGCTAGTACCGATAACGCGCATAAATTTTGTCAGTTGGTTGGACGCGATGCGATAGATGGACAGGCGTATAAAATGTCTCACGCGTAAATCAACGGTGAACGAGTAACACCTACTTGTAATCGGTTTTTCGGAACAAATTTAGCGGATCTAATGCCTCGAAGAAGAAAGCTTATTTATTGGGAATACGAGGCTCTGCAAAATGATTGATGTCATTTTGGTTAAACACGCATATTCGAGCGATGTTTATTCCGATGCCGTGGAAGAAATGCATGTCATTTCATTTGCATACCATTCAAATACATATCATTTTTCATTTTCTTCTGCGCAAAAACGAACGAAGAATTTGAGTCCGAAAAATAAAATCTTTTATAAGAAGAAAAAAGAAATGTTATCAAACATATAAGTGCGGTCTTGAAAAAGGAAATTAATAATGCTGATGCTCTATTTATGGTTAACATTTATTTAACATCAATTTCCGAATATATTTAAGTTCCAAATTTTGCCGAATTTGTAAAGCTTTAACGCTTTGTCAAATGGTTTAATTAAATATAGAATTTAAACTTCATGATCTCATTGTAACTACGTCAAATTCCAGATATTCCATTTTAAAAGAGAAAACTGCTTTGATATTATTCGTAGCTCTTTTTATCAACTCTTTAACTATACTTATGTATAATTTGATTGCATTAAATGAAAAATATTTTTACATTCACTCTTATATTTTATACACTACCCTTCAAGCATTCGACATTATAAATTTATTACAGGGTATCTTGAGTAAGCGCCGCTGCATTCCGTAACCTTCGGCATCAGTTCACGCTCATCAAAATGAATAAGCTTTTCTTGTCTGTTTTTGTCGCGCGTGCAGTTTCGCAGCTAACCATGAAAGATCAATGCCAAGCTGCGGCAATCAGCGACGAAGCAGAAAGTAAAGAAAACAAGATTATAAAAGATAATTCAGGGAACGCAAGATATTCTGATTTACCACCTGCATCCTCCACAGAGAAAATCTTGGATCCTGTTTGGTTAAAGTCTTGATAGCAAGAGTCTTGAACTAAACATTTATGTATGACCAGTTATTTTTCAGGAAATTTAAATACTTTGGATTCAAAATGTATTGTATAATGGTCATTCTGAAAGAAATAATAAAAATGATTCTCCGCGTAGTAAGTATGTATGTATCTTCTCTATTATTTCATTGTAATATCCGACATTATATCATACATAAATTAACGATTTTCTCTCAAAATATTAAAATATTTTTTAAAACGATACTCGAGTATCTACTTGGATAGACTGGATCTAATTATTTGTGCATCTGTCGAATATTGTCCTTGTTAACCTTGATCATGGTTGCATTAGGTCAAAATTCTTATTTTTCTTTCTATTTGTTTGGTGGTGAGAATAACAAAGTAGAACCCATTTTTTATTTTCAAAGTGCTACGATAGCTAATTGATTTGTAAATGTTTCTAAATATTTCTGTTTGTAATAAAATAATTAGGAAAAAATTATAAGTAATTAGCATGGTAAAAAATATTATGATGAAATCCCACTTTATTCATTAATAAAAAATTCATTAGTATTTTACGATGGGGATTACTAAATGATGTAATATCTGTTAAAATAATGCCCTAAAATATATCAAAATCTTGAAATTACTTATGTAATAATAAAAAAAGTCTACTACAAAAATACATAGAAATATATCGGAACTACATAGTAAGATTTATGTCCAAGGCATTTTTTTAGGAAATGACGAGGCAGCTGCTTAGATTTTTTAATATTTTTTAAAGATACATATAAAATTATTGATAAACAATTGATAATGCATTAAATTATTACTACTTTTAAAAAGTAAGCCACATTGTTTAGGCTACTGTGGGATGAGCACTCAAAATCTCGTGTTTTCATATTTTCAAGCTCGAAATTTAATATTAAAAAGAGTTTAAAAAAAGTTTGAAATTTTTTCTAATTCAAATAGCTGCAAGCACTTGAAAGCCGTACTAAGCATTTTACCGGCCCATCCGTACTTCTCTACACTCACACATAGATATAGACAGAGAGAAAGAGAGAGAGTCGCTCTACGCGCGCACACGCAGGCAAAAGTAAATGGACGCGCACGCAGGTACGTGCCTATGTGCCTATCAATCCCGTTCGACGATGCATTTTTTACGCGACATTCGCAGAACATCCGCGCGCTCTATGCGAAACGTGAGGGAGAATGAAAATAGAAGTGTAACGCTGCCGTAGCTGCAGCAGCCGCTGCTCGCAGGGGTAGAATAAAAATGGCGGCCGTATATGGACAGCGCGGCCTCCGCGGCAGCAGCAGCAGTCGGAGCGCAGAGATCGTGTAACCGAATTTGAAGTGCGTGCGCGTAACGTAACGAACGGCATTGACGCGGATAAATGTGAATAAATTGTCTC
The DNA here is from genome assembly GCA_900490025.1 of Megastigmus dorsalis. Taxonomy (NCBI): domain Eukaryota; kingdom Metazoa; phylum Arthropoda; class Insecta; order Hymenoptera; family Megastigmidae; genus Megastigmus; species Megastigmus dorsalis. The sequence continues at coordinate 34,535 of UELU01147260.1, forward strand.
ATATTACGAAATGTGCTGGATACTCTTTTTTCTCCTCTCTCGTGAAATCGCGCCATTGTCACCACTGTATTGGGAAATTTCCGAGGATGTTTAACAAAAAAAGAAAAAATTTTTTTTTAATTTTTCCCCGAATACCGAATTATTGCCGACCCACAATTAGACAAAGTGTACGATATTTTGTGTGCTTCGCACGACGTGATTCGCTTACCGAGAGATCTATTTATCGAAACTGGATGAATGCACGCATGATTCTTCTGTGTTCTTTTTCAATTAATTTTCTTACTCGCTTGCATGTGCAAGCAGAATATAGCTTTATTAAGTCGCTGCCAAGCGTTTAATGAAATATAAAATTATTAATTTTAATATCTCGCAGACGCTCCGAAGTCCGGGGCCAAAATTATAAGTTATAATAATGTAACATTAAACGAATATGTAAATGAAAAATAAGAATTCAAATGGTATGCGAGGAATTAAAAGTATAAAAAAAGATGGGAAGGAAGGTAGCGAGTAGATTCGTGCTGCTGTGCGGCGATGGATAATTAAAAATAATCCCTTTTAATACCTCCGACCCTCCTTTCTTTGCAGCTCTCCTTTTTCGCGGCTCATTAAATCAACCATAAATTATGCATCGAAAATTATGGGCAGCCAGGGAGGGAAAAAAAGAGAGATAGAGAATCGGGCACACACCGAAATATCAGTCTGGGCATAATAAGCAATTTGTAATCAAGGGGCGTTATACGGGTGTTAGTGAGAAATCTAATAACTGTTCGATATATAGTCTACTTTCAGATAAGTAAATAGTCTGTACGCCCACTACACTTCAGTGTGTAAATAGGTGTATCCGTATCTTTTATTTAATCTAGGATTGGATTTTTTCTTATCATTTAAGAATGGATTACTTGCTAAATATAAGCACTTTTTGTCATTAACAATTTAATTTTTTATTTTCTTAACTGATAGGGCCACTTTTCTCGCTGAAAAATGGATTTTAGCAAAATATCTTTTAACGATTCATTGGAATATTGTTGCTCCCACTTTCCAAGTGAAAAAAATGACGACGTTTAAGATATAGGAATAAAGTACTATATAGACATATGTAACACGGCATAATAGAATGTACTATAATTCTTCGTAGCAAACGTTATTCTGTTTGATTTGTTCATACGTCAATATTACTTTGCGAGATAATTAGAAAATATGCACTATTATATGAAATTTTCTTCCTGCTTTCTGCTAACGCTTATTTTTTTTATTATAATTTTGTCTATTTACATAAGATGAGCTTTATAATGGTTTAGTTCCAGAAATAAGAGCTATATTGAAAGTTAAATGTGACTGAGTCTAATAAATTTTTTAAAACTCTTTTTTCCTTATACGAAAATGTTTAAAATTGAAAAATTTAATTGCTTTTGATGATTACACAATCAAATTAAAAGATTAATGTAAATTTAGAAAGTTCCTGTAATTTAACGCCCAGATAAACATGATGTATTGAAACGAACAAAGAGTAGTAGAACATTATTAATTATTTACTTTCCCAAATATTTCGGTGTCAGTTTAAATTTCGCAAATGCCACCTACCTAATTTATCGACCGTTCATTTGCCATCTCAATTCGCCACTTTGTCGTTAATTAATATTGCATGTTAGCCTTAACAATTTTGCTTCAAGCGTACAAAAAACCACCTATTTCATTCATTACTCCTAAACAGTATTGTTAAATGATTGGGTGATAAATTCACCAAAGTACAATCAAATGCTAAATAGAAGAAAGTAAATTCGGATGTATCATCCGAAGAGATGAAAATGTTATAATTTATAGACCCAAAAATTATTTTAAATATATTGATATAATTGCTTGGAACTTTTACTGGGGATCATTATTAATGTGTAAGAATATCTGGACATGAGTACTTTTATAAATAATTCCTCAAATTGGATTGTAAAAATAAATATTACGTAATATTTTTCCATTATGTCATTTTATTTACTTCATATTATATATCATTATTTCCAGGTGACTTGATGTATAAGCAAAACTTTTCGAAGTTCAAGCTCAAGAATAAAATGTACTTTCGCCGGAAAATTAGCCGATTGAAAAACAACTTCATACTGTTGTTGTACAACTGTGTACAACTGTATGTTCTATAGAACATAAATAATGTTCTTTTCTTCAAATTAGTCGAATGATATCCAATGATCAGCTTAAAAATAATACTATCAAACTTCAAAATGGTAAGTTTTTGTCAATACCATCACATTGTATGATTTGTACATTAAATATCATCACCGAGCAGTCCACCCTCACGTTATCATCACCGATTTCCTCGAAATCCCAACAAGTCAGGGACATCAGCAATCGCCACCCATATAGTCAAAATCACTCAAAAACACATGCCGCTATGGCCCGCCACACGGCAGCTAAACAACAATCACGTCCTTTTTCATCACTTAATCCAGCTAATGTATACAGCGCCACCTGCACCTGCAGCGACTGCGTTTTAAATGACTGCGTTTTAGTATTATACGGACATTAACCGTCTGTAATAAATGGAATTAGCAAAACAGTAAAGTGCTTTTAACGGAGCTGTGTCTAGTCTGACTTGTTTAATATGACGAACACAAGCGGGTTCCGGGGGTATACATACCCCAGCAGCGAAATCCTACCGTTACTATATAGTAGTAGTGTCCCATTGGCTTGTTCGCTTATTCTCTCTCTCTCTCTATCGTTCTCTCTCTTTGACCCTCTCATTCGCACACTGGACGCAACTCTTCGGGCGCTCGCTCATGCTTCTGTTCTTGCATTTATTAAAACGACGCTGGCTCGCTAGCTCTCGGTATTAATGGCAACACGTCAAAATCAATTTTCATTTGCCGAATACTTATGTACGATGCAATCCAATTTGCATCGTTGCCGCTGCTGCTGCGTTGCTTCCCCTCTCCCCCTGTCTCTCTCACTCACCCCCTGCACACCACTACTATACTTCCTCCTGAGTTCGGAATCGTGATGCTGCCGCTGCCGCTGCTCTCTCTCTCTCTCTCTCTCTCCTATCCTCTGTACATCCGTCTATAGCGTCGCGCATTTTACCGTAATTGGAAGTTGCTACCCGAACGTTTGTTTCCGCCACCGAATACAAAAAAAACAGAAAGAAAGAGTATAGGGGAGAGATAAAGAGCCCGAAGGGGTCGAAACGGCATCCTGTGTATGTGTATGCGTGTGCGCGCGGGCGCGAGGCTTTTATAAGCGAGCGATACCAAAAATTTTTTTACGACCCGCGGCAGCCCGGCGACGCTGCCGCTATATGCCCTGCATTTTTGTTGGGTTTCGCACGTCGCCTTTAGAATCACGGGACGTTTCGCGACGCGATTGACACGCTTTCGAACGTTATATGGTGGTATGCGCACGCTCGCGCGCGATGCTTCTTGCCCGCCCCCTGCGCAATCCATGATTTTATTTTCGCCGATGCGGGTTTCGAGATTGTTCTCTTGCGAGTGGTGCGGTGGTGTTTTTTCGGTTGGTGCCAGACGATCCGTAACTTTGTCGCGCGTAAAGTAAGGGTCATTTCGGCGCATGCGAGTTTTTTTTAGTGCATTTATAGGGTGGCACTTACGCGCTTCTTCTGCTCGCTCGATATTTTTTAACGAGTTTTTGGGGAAAAATGGTCGCGCACGAGCTCGAAATTACCGATTTATAAGCCCTGTGCCCGTGTGTGGTGTTTATGCAAAGTCAGGAGTTTCTAAATATTGAACATTTTGCGTATAAGTGCAATGATTTTGTTAATAGTATCGTAAATGAAAAATATAGCATTTTCTTTGATAGCCCGGTACTTATTGCTATTGCAAATTGAATTTTCAAACTTTTATTTTGATACAAACAGAGTTTAATCAATGACAATTCGAGCTCAACGAGTAAGCAGGATTTACTTGACAGGTGAATAAAATCTATGCTGCGAACTAGTATAGATAAGGTAAATATTTCATGATTCAAAGACTTGTTAGGTAATTAATTGCTTGAACACTTGAATAAAAAAAGCAATTACTTTTAAAGAAATAAAAATCTCAAAATTTTTTATTGTATCTTTTCCAAAAAAAGCTAAAAATTTTTTTTGTACAAAAAACTCGTCTTTCAAAATAAAGTTTGTTTTTACGGTACCGGCGAGGATCACTTTCCAAGTCCAGTATGAATCCAGTTTTCGCCTTACCCATCATAATTCCCCCAAAAAATGTAGTTTACAAGTTCTATTATTCGGCTTTCGCAATCGGTACCTGTTATCAGCGTGATTACAATTGGCCGAGCCGCCGGTGCGCGCATTCCCCGCGCGCGAGTTTGCAATTTAAATTCGGGCGTCAGTGGCTGCTGCTGCTGAACGCACGCCTCTCTCTCTCTATATATATGTATATATCTCTCTCTAAAGGACGAAATTACGATGGGAGCAATATAAGAGCTGCTGTGCGGGGGGATCGGCAAATATATATATAAGGCGGCGCAAGAATGGCCGAGAATGAAAGGCAGATAGAAGGATATAAAACGGCGATATAGAAGTATATTGTAACAAGAAGAAATCGACTTTAGAAGTAAAGGGTGGGGACTGCATAGCCGAGTACGTATACACACATACACACGCACACAAGGCGGACTTCTTTCAAAACTTGCCCCGCGGCAACTTATTTCGCGTCTTCCGTAGGCCGCTACTACTCCGGAGCGCGCGCCTGGATTATAATTAAAACGTCGCGCGCTCTCCTCCAGTACAATAAATTAATACATAATTAACATAGCTAATTATAATACCGGGGCTGCAGAAATTTCTCTCTCTCTCTCTCTCTCTCTCTCTCCTCTCCTCTCCTCTCCTCTCCCGCTCTCTGGCGGAACGTGGGCTGCTGGGCGAGAGCTACTCTCTAGCCGCGCGCCGCACACACAGCTAGCATATGCGCGGACGAGGAGGCCTGTGCGCGCCGGCAGCTCTCCCCGGTAATTTATGATCGGACATGAAAAATTACCGTCTCGGGGGGGGAGGGGGAGGTTTAATCATCCTCCGACTCTCTCCCTCTTTCCTCGCTCTCTTTCACTCTCTTTTTCATCGCCCGTCCTTCTTACTCCGTGAGTGTCTTTGTGTCTGTGTGTATGTCACTGTGTGTGCGTGTGTGTGCGTGTGTGTGCGTGTGTGCGCGCGCGGCGCGAACAACGCGAGCGGTTATATGTGTTTGCGTCCCAGGAATCGCGCGTAGCCGCCCCTTTACGCTCGGACTTAATAACTTATTATAATCCGTGAACGCCGTAAAATGCCCGCACCGCGCGAAAGAGCAACAAGGAGGGAGAAGGATCCTGTGTGTGCACGTATAACAGCGGCGCGAGAGATCACGAGTAGTTTTGTGATACGCCGCGCTGATTGTGGGTGATGTAAGCGTGTTTTTGTATATCAACGTGAGGTTTACATATGGTTTATGGTTTGATATTAGCTGCTGCTTTAGTCCCGCTGATTAAATTCGATGTTATAAGAGATGCTTGTCTTGATTAAAAGGTGTATTCTGTTCAGTGTACTCAAATTTCTGTAAAAAATCATAGATTTCTTCAAGTTTAGAATTAAATTCAAAGTGTGATTATAAGCAATTTTTAGTAAAATCGATCATTTAGCAATCAAATGTTCCTGTTTAATGGAGCTCTGGACCCACGCGAAAACTTCTCACAATACATTTTCTTTATCCGTTATTAATCAAGGATATAATACACTTGGTCTTGCTTTATCATAAACTTTTCTGCTGAATTATTATCTCATTAAAGCCCCGTGAATATTGCATTCTTCATTTCAGTGGCCAGCTACTTGGCTTAATGAGCTCATTACGTCGGGAAATCTTAATGAACAATCCGGTAATCCCCAAAAGGATTACTGCCTTTCGCTCTCCCCAGTTATATCTTGGAGATTCTCTATGGCGAGTTAACATTAGTAATTTGAAAACTTCATACCGCCGTCGGACTTATCTTATTTCCTTTTGTTTTTTCATAAAAGCTGCACAATTTCGGTAAGCATATACCCGTCTTTGTTTTCGTTTTGCATCGTTTTATCATGCTTCGAAGCTGCGAGAGAACCGCTAATTAATTTAAAGCCAGCTAAATTAATTCCCTTAGATCTCTTATTCGCGAGCAATCAATCGATTGCTACGCGATCAATCGTTCGCGTAAGAATCAGTATTCTCCAAGAATTTACATCATGGAAATCTCGAATATCCATCCGACGGATTCCCCGATTTTTCTTCTCTCAGCCTTTACACACGCGCGCAATTTACATTGTAAAACGCTCGCGCGAGCGCGCGGGATTCCGCACGGGGTCGCGTAGAATGTATATACGTACAAGAAAAGCAAAAGTCTGTCAGCCGCATAAAATATATACGACACTCGGCGAGGATATAATCAACGCGCGATCAGTGGAGCTCGGCCATAGCGGCAGTCCCCGTCGCTCGTCCATCGCGCGCAATTACGCTCGCGACGTGAAGCGCGTACAGCGTATACCGTATACGAGCAAGATCTTGGACTGACGTATCGCTGCGCGCGGCGTGGCTGCATGCATACCTCGAGCTTAGATCGATAGTCCACGTAGACGTTACTCTCAGCGCTCGATCTGTCGCGGATTCCACGTATACAAAGGCGTGCCATCACGAGGATACGCGAGTCGGACCCGCGCGTATATGTATATTGTAATACAATGACGATGGAGCAGAAGCAGCAGCAGCGGCGACAGAGAGAAAGAGAGAGAGAGAAAGAGGTTTGGACTCGGACTCATAAGTCCGGGCCTAACGTATACGATTACGCTGCTCCGGCTGCTGGATAAATATATATGTGTATGTATTTGAAGGCGCACGAAACGAGGCGGCGGGCCCCGCGTATATACATAAACATTTCCAGGATAACGGCAACATAAGTATGCTTGACTGACATTAATTGTGCATAATTTCGCCGTATGTGCGTGTGTGTGTGTGTGTGCGCGAAGGGCCGAGGCCAAGAGTCGCGTTATCCGGGGCGCGCGTGCGAGCGCCCACGTGGAGAACGAGAGCGTTTATACCCACCCCTTTTTGACCGAATCACGACTGTAGATACTTATTGTTGCCTTCATCTCTCTCTGTCTCTCTCTCTCTCTCTCTCTCTCTCTCTCTCTCTTTGAAATCTTCCTTCTTGTGTGTCTCCCTTTTTAGTCTCTCTCTATCGTTTGGCATATGAATGAGAACCGGCACAGATGTTAGCGCGGTTTTCTCGGTCGCGGACGTCAAGACGATCGACGGCTTGCTTGTCAAGCGAGGCTTTTTTGAGGAGGTAAAAAAATTCTTTGCCAATTCGCTTCGAGACTCTACTATAAATTACCCGTTAATTGCGGTTAAGTCGTTCGGTTTTCGGCCTTAGCATCCTCTGGTTTACGGTCAATTGTTCGTTTCTGATTCTGTTCTGGGACTTGAGACTCATTAATTATGATTTTTCTGGGCAATAAAGGGAATCTCGAGTTTCTCGAAGGGACTATTTTGGAATTTGAAGAACTTTTAAACTGAAACTTTTCAAGCATAATTTTAAGAATTAATTAATCAAATTCATACTTATATACTTAACAATTTGTGAGTATAAATTATTACAGAAAATTTTAAAATCGGACAAAATAAATAATTTTATGAAATCAACTGTAATATTTAAATAAAATTTAAAATATCATTTATTTCATCTCATTTTTCCCGTCAGTTTACATTATTTTTTTTAATGGATATCAAACAATTGTATTCGTGGAAAAAAAATATGAATTAAATCGAACTGTTAAACACAGAAGCTGATATTAAAGCTACCATAATTAAATCTTGGCGTTTAATCAAATATTACATAGCATAATGCATTGATGGTATAATTCGTGTATGTTATTGATGATCAATTGCGTATTTTAATTTCCAAACATTCTTTAATTTTGCCATCCCGGTGAGTCAATACGTATCTTTTATGATTTACAAATTGATTTACTAATTTCAGGCTCGAAATAATTTATTCCTGTATATCTGTTACGAAACTTCCAGAGATTGATTTGCTATAAGTTCAAGAAGCGGAGGTATTTTAAGAAACTAAATATCCAGAAATGTTGGACCTTCGACCGTTGCACCAGAGTTTTCGCAACCTCTCCCCGGGCGGCACTGTGCTTTTCAATTTTGTATACCGCTTTTTTTCGCATCCACAGGTCGAGCCTCCACATACACGCACTCACACACTCATACACGACCCGAGTAATTTTTTGATGCTACAATTTGTCGGCTAACCTATTCGTCTCTATACAGAATTTCCGCGCTAGCGGGCCTTGGTTAAAAAAATTAACCCCTTTCAGGTTCAAACGCGTCCCTATTTTTTTTCCTATCCTCTTTTTTTTCGCTCTCCCCCCGTTGCATCGCGGCAACTGTCTGTCATTAGGCGTGGCACTGCACTGTTGTACGCACGCGGGGAGGTGTATAGGCGCAACTGCGCTGTAGGCAAATGTCCTGTACATACGTGACTGTGTGTGTGTGCGTGTGCACAGGAGGGGTACGCGTCTAACGCGCGCGCGTCGCCGGAAAATGCACATATAACAAGGTCAGATGGTGATTCGATTTTAAAAAAATCGAATGCTCGCCCCGTCGGCTATTGATTAGCCTTCGACATTGTCAAATCATGGGACAACGCACTTTTTCTCCGTCATGATTCTCTTCTCCGCTCTTCCCTGTCCTCTAGCCCCTTTCCCGCATCCCGGCCTCCCTCTATGCCGCTACTGCTGCACTCGCCACCGATTTTTTTCCTCGCACAAGCATTTTTCGCGGAAAAAAGAGTTTCGCGTGCAGCCGTACCAGTTCGCCGGCTCTCGACGTTTTAATTAATTTCAGACGCGCAATTACGTAATAATTGCTATTTTTGCGTGTGCCTTTGAATGGGAAAAACACATTTTAAATGCTAGATTACTCTCGGCGCGGCGTTGCGAGTCTTCAATGGCAATGCACTTGATACGAGTATTCGATTAATTGGCATTTAAGGTTATTATTGGTCCGCGTAATTTTCTGTAACGCGCTTCGATAAGACAGTAGGAGATGCTTTTGTATATCTTTTATGTGTACAGTATAATTGATAATTCACCTCGGTATCGCTTAGTTCGCGAATAAACGAAACATGCAGACTTGAATGCCCAAAGCACGATAAAGAAAAGAAGATACTTTAAAATTCCGCAAATAAAGCACTTCTTTTCATTTCAGTTGTATAAAACTTTATACGGTATAAAAAAGGGAGGAAGAAACAAAAACAAAGCCAAAAATACAACTGTAATATTTTTACAGATTTTTTTTTATTTTGTGAAATTCAAAGCTGCACTCAAAGTGCATTGAAAAAGGATTCTAAACATACTTTTACTACGAGTTGACTAAAATACTTTTAAATATTGCAGGATTTTTCTTGGAAACCTGACAGTCAAACATTGCTTAAACTAAAACAATTTCTTCTCAAAATGAGTTTCATCCTTTTTTATTCATTAGCGCGTACTAAACGATCGCCGCATCCATCCATTGAATCGTAATAGATATATACAAAAGTGTATTCAAAATATATTGAATTATTGAGGGAGAAAAAATGTTTTGGATAAACGCTAAAACAGCCTAAAGCATCTCGTGAGTATATACTAACGTATAAAACAAAAAAATCGATAGCCGTATGCGTGTGTGCGTCTGTTTTTTCATAAAATTCTAAACCAGTACGGTCAATCATAGTTGCAGGATCGAGAGAGATAGAGAGAGGACAAAGAGCTTAAGCGTGTACTGGAGGTAGTTAAAGATCAAAGCAGCGAGACATTCCATACACTTTTATACTGTCGCATAATCATCTTAAAAGCGCGAACAGAAAGCAAGGCACAAAAAACGGGTAGAGCAAGAGAGATAGAGAGCGAGTATAAAGAAGGAAAATAAAGAGCAGCAGCAGCAGCGACGGCGGCGGCGGCAGCAACAGCAGCTCGAAGAGGTTGGCAAACCCTTGTCGCTCGCGGGACGCAAATCTGATTGGCTCATGAATATTAAGTTCGTCCTGCAATTATGATCTACGTTATAAATCGGCCGAGCTACCTCTCTCTCTCTCTCCCTCTCTCCCTCTCTCCCTCTCTCTTTTGCCTGTCCCCCTTCTCTACATACACGCACAGATACACCGACGTTATTATCCCGATGCCAAACGGGCACCTGCACTGCACGAGCAGAGAGGCGCGAAAGCGCGACGAGAATCTCGCGCTTCGCAAAGCGCGGGAGAGAGAGAGAGAGAGAGAGAGAGTGAGAGAGGTATGTATACACGCTCGGCTACTCACGCGGTGCGATTACTGTCAAGTGTTAATTACTAATCTCGCGTCTACTAATTATAATTAACGCCTTTCGAGCGAGCGAACTAGAGCTACATGGATGTAGAGAGATAGAAGGCTACTAACGCTGCTGCTGTTAAACGAAGAGAGAGAGTAGAGTAGGGTGAGTGGGTTTGGTCGTTGCAGCAGCAGCAGTCGTTAGAAGAGCCTTGCTTCCTCTGATCAACGATCTAATCAGGGCCAGCACTACCTATAGGTCCATGGACGAAAGCCCACATGTGTAGATGCTGACTTACATACACGTGTTACTGCTGCTACTGCTGCTCGCGGGAGCTCTTTCTCGCCGGTCCATGGCTTCATCGGCACCCCGAGATCATATCGATGCGTGGCTTCTTTTCTTATACGGCCACTGCGGATCGCGTCTGCAGCCTGTGTTCGATATGAGCGCTGGATTAGCCAATGGCTGTCGGGGTTTTGATTCTAGATCGTTGAGGTGCTGTGTTTATCGTTCTGATTACCTGCTATTATATGTTTATCACTGGATGTGATGAAAGTTCAGATCCGTTTGATAGGTTAGTTGTGTGAGTCCATTCAAGCAAAAAATATGAACAGATACGTCTTTAATGAAAATATTGATGGATACGTTGACTATATTTAATAAATACAAATTAAATATTTATAAAAGATTTTAAATGAAAACGTTGATTAGTAAACGGGATGTATGAAACTTATTAGCTTTATTAGTGTTTCTTATTTTGCTAATATTGTAAAGAGCGCCTCAAAATTTTAATACTTATTCACAATTGACCTAGTTTATATTCCTTCGCTCCTAAATTCGCTGCCACATCAAAATTAAGTTTAATGTTTACCCGAAATTTTCCGAAAAGTTATACATTTATCTTACAAGAGTTAAACACAGAAAATTTAATTGCTGTCTTAATTTCCACATTTATATAGCAATTTCTTTATAAACAGAGTGGTAGAAGTAAATTTGACTATTCTAATTCTTGGCTGAGGATCCTAAGGGGAACAAACCTGTATTCATGTTACGGAGCTACTGATGATGTGAAGTTTCAATTTGCACTGCATCGACCGTGGCTAAGAAACGAAATGCAATTATCTATTACGTTCTTTTTCTACAACAAAGTCATCGCACATAGTCTTTACATCCTCGGACACTTAATTTTACATTCTGATTTACATTCCGGTACCCCAAAGCAATCGCAAAAATTTTAGTTCCGCCAATTCTCTATTTAATCGGCCACAACTATCTTACCTCGTTTCGCCCTTGAAATTCTCTTAGCCCCAATCGTCGTCGGGGCACAAAATCCCAAAGTATCTCCGCGGCAATTTCGCGATACTATTTATTCTCCCCCCGTGTTGTGCTGCGGGCGTATCACACAATACTCGCGCTGCACACATGCCAAAGAGCCACTGGCAGCCAAAGAAGAGCCGCTGAAGGGGGAGAGGAGAGGAGAGAGAGAGAGAGAGAGAGAGAGAGAGAAAGAGAGAAGAAATCGATGTCATTTATTTCGGCAGGAGAGCGCATTTAGACGGGCGCGCGCGTCACATTATCATCGGCATTCGCTGCGGGAGCAGAATGGAACAGGAGAAGGAGAGGGCGAGTCGCTAGGAATTGCTACCGTCGGCTACCGTCCGCTCTCCATATATATATATGCGTATAGCTGGTCCAGTAGCATATATATAGGACCGGCGTCGAATTCACTCGCGCTCTGCTCTACCAGAACGTCCGGTGGCTCATTAAAATATGCAAATACGAGAGCGAGAGAGAGAGAGAGAGAGAGAAGAGCAAAGGGTCGTCATCGGTGTGTAAGAGCCTGGCGGCGTGTGCGTGCGAATGCACATCGCGGCGCGTATCTACACACACAGTGTCCCCCATTGGCTGCACACACATACACACACACACACACACCTCGGCGTCGAAATGTTTACGATCACAGCGAAATTAAAAGTACCGCTAAAATACTGCCTTTAATACGTATGCATATAGGCGTACAGAGGCTTGGTAGGCCTGATGCACAAGTGCAAGTGTGCGCCGCGTCGAGTCGTGGCTGTTGCTGCTGCTGCTGTCGTTGCTCCTTCGCCTTGAGGGCACCGGCACACACGCGCGCATAGTGCCGCCCGTGAGTTGCATCCCGTCAAGGGATCCCCAACGCGCGAAAGCTCGAAAGAATAAGGAGCTGCTGCTGTTGCTGCTGCAGTCCAGTCTGGCCCCGGGCGCTTACGGCAGCTACTACTACTACCACTACTTCGCCCGACGACGACCACGACCACGACCACGACGACTTTTCATTTCTTCGATGTCCTCCGGGTGAATTGCTCGATTGCGCGCCTCGTGCAGTGGAAAATAAAGGATGTGCATGCAGCAGGCCAGGAGGCAGCGGCAGTATTTACATGGATTGCCTCGCTTATAGTTTTTATTGGACATCGGCGAGAGAGATAATGACGAGGATCTGCGGGTTACACGCGTATATACATGTATATACATCTATACGTAGCTCTCTTGCACCTTTTTTCTGTTTTTCGTTTTAATTTGCCTCGCTGACGAGTTCTCCGCCGCTGCTGCCGCTGCCGCTGCCGCTGCCGAGATTTAAGCAACTTGTAATTAGTGCAATTAAGAGACAGGTGGGAGTAGACCGACCGCATGTCTTCGGAGCCGACAGCCAACTTTTATTCTTGTTGTTGAGAAATTTGAAATAAATTATTTTTGATGTAGAGCGTTCTTGTTGCGCCGATGAGAGAAAGAGAGAGAGAGAGAGAGAGAGATTCTACCGCGATTAGATGCATGATAAAATTGCATTTACATGATGAGAGGTCTAAGGTCCTCGTCGATTTCTAATATGCGCTTCTCTATAACTATTTGATGCTCGTTCGACAGAGATAAAGAAAGCTCACTTTTCTGAAAGCACAGTATACTTTAGCTACTGCAAGGTATTTGTTTATATAAAATAATGTTCCATCGGATTCTAGTATCGATGTAGGATATTATATCACGTAGAACCATAAGCAGAAACGAATACCTATATCAAAACCTGATTAGGCCACGCAATCTGAATGTTTGATGCGACTCGTAAATGCTCCGGAGCACGAGAACGGCGTGTAATTGTAATAATCCGAAAAAATGCATGCCGCAGTAAAATGGAATTTTTGAATAATAACCGGTGGCCAGTGTATAAGCGATCCGGTCGCTCCAGTAATAATATCAAGCATTCATATACGTGTATCACACATCCATGAGGCCCCGATGATTTTTACGATGCCCTCGCTATCCCCTAACGAGTATAAGTCTGTCCGCGAGCAGAGAGAGAGAGAGAGAGAGAGGGCGATCCTATTCACGAGTCTTATATGCGGTGATAATTCTTCATTATCGTACATTGTTGCGTACCCGCCCTCTCCGACTCTCGTCCATATCTCTTTCTCTCTTGCTCCTGCAGGGCGTATAAAAGCGCAGCCAAAGATCATCCTCTAAACTGCAAAATCAGAAGACACTTTTACGATATGGGCCCGAGCGCGTGTGTAGCTGCAATGCCGTGCCAATCAGAAAGTGCCTTTTAATTGCCGTTTCCTTCTTCAATCGGCTTCCTTTTTTGCTGTTGCTGCTGCTGCTGTTGCTGCTGCTACTCTCTTATATACCCTAACCTAAACTGAGCTGAATTTGTTGGTTAATGATGCACACACGCGGAGAGGACTGATCCGTCGTTTAGTCATCGTGTACATGTATGTATGTGCCATCGGGGAGATTGCGTTTTCTATCATCAGCTCGTTTTGTCTCATTCCGCGCCTCGACATAATGCGGCCTCCTATAAAATACAGCGTGCAAAATAAAACAATGCCGCCGCGGCTGCTGCAGATGTTTTGAATATATAATGAGCGCAAACGATTGCAGGATATATAATTATTTATATATGTCTGACTTTTTTCGACCTTTACTGCACGTGGAACTCTCTCTCTTTCTCTCTCTCTCTCTCTCTTTCTTTCTACTGTACGATTGGAAATTGTAAATGGCCGTTTCCATTGTCACTTTTTCATTGTCTAAGCTTAATAATTGAAGAGCAACTGTATCGTTTGTATTAATTGGCACAAAAAGTCAACTTAAATTTAAATTTCCAGTGAAATATACGGATGCAATCCATCAAACGATCCACTTTTTTCAATGATGCAGTGCATAAAGCATCAAAAGCAGCATAATTGCTCCAGAATTTGTTCGCCGTCAATAATTACCGATTCCAAAACTCCATTTTTCAGGGAGGAGCAAAAAGAAGCTTCGTACTATCGCGACGACAGTATTTATGTAGACTCGAAAATTAAAGCATCCTCTCTCCCCTTCCCCCCCCCCCT
>UELU01147260.1:61663-77590 GCA_900490025.1 Megastigmus dorsalis
AGCTGACGAGGCGCGATATAAACAAGTAAAAGAGAGAGCGAGGAAGGAAGGACTAGCGTGAACTTACACACGCATATACACGTAGAGCCGCGCGTGCGAGACAGAGACGGATAGAGCTGTCGCGCATATTCGCTATCGTTAGTCCGCTTTTTTCCTCCCCTTTCTCTAGCTTACGCACGCGCATACACACAATCACACACACACATGAACACACATGGATTGTCGTTATTTCGCGACACACAATTTCGTTAAACGGTTTTCCGTGCAAGGTGCACGCCATTAGGCGAAACAACGCAGGCCGATTCGCGGCCGGGACGAAACTACAACAGAAACTATTGGCCTGCAAGAGGAAAAGAGAGAGACAGAGAGAGAGAAAGAGAGAGAGAAAGAGAGAGAGAGAGAGAGCAACCAAGAGAGAGAGAGTGAGTGAGTGTACGATGCAGAGACTACGAGGCGAACGGGACAATAGATATCCGGCCGGACAGTACAATGGTCATTGTAAATCAGGGCATTTTAAAAATCTGACAGGATATATGTTGACTCGGTCCTCGTATATCGAGTCACGCACCGGCTTCTCTCTCTCTCTCTCTTTCGCTCTCTTTCTCTCTCATTCTCTCTCTCCCCCTCTCTCTCTGTTCTCGCATGTATACACGTGTGTATGGCTGTATGCAGGCCAGTTGTGTGCGCCCATTAAATGCAGCATTATGCTCCTCTCTCTCTTTCTCTTATTCTCTCTCTCTCTCTTTCTCCTCTCTGATTCTCTCTTTTCCTCCGCGCGCGCGGCCAGTAACTTCAGGCGCACGTAATGGTAATTGTCGAGATGTATATTCCCCCCGAGCGCCATTTTTGGCAAGTTGTTTTTCGTCACAGACTCTCTTCCCCCCTTCCCCTCTCTTTCTCTCCCTCTCTGTCCTCTCCTCTCCGATTCCGCTGCCTACTCTTTTTTTCTTTCTTCCGTCCTCTCTTTCTCTTCCTTTATTTTCATTCTGTTGGCTTCCCTCACATCGGTCTCCCCCTTTGTGTGTCCTCGCTTCTCTCGCTTCTGCTGTTGCTGCTACTGCCGCGATCCCAGGCGATTATATGCACATAGGAAAGCGATCGTGTTGGACGATAACATTTGTTACGCGCGAGCCACCTTCAATCGTCTTTCTCCTCCTCTCGTTTCGTACGCAGCAACAGCAGCTTGTATAGGAAGTGGAAACTGGAAATCCCGTATTGCTTACTGTTTTCTTAACGACTGGCAAAGGTTCGTCCGATTTACGAGGGATGCCTCGGCCCTGGAATTTTTTCCAGCATACTCGAAATGGCTATACATATATATATATATATATATATACATGTACTTATATGTGCGGGAAGGATTGTTGGGGAAAAAATTGCGTGGTGCGTTTAAACAATGAATAACAATCCGTGAAGAAAGATTTTTATTGCAAGACGTTTCAAAGAGAACGGAAAGAATTTCTTTTTAACAAGTATGAGAAATATCGGCCGAGATTTATGCGAAATTAAAAAATGTTTTTCCGAGCGAAATCATAAATAACATGGTTGAGATCGTTGAAGTACGCGAGAAGTGTTACTATTTATCTAGAAGTAGTAATAGTTCAACCCTATCAGACACCAATAAGAAATAGTTACATGTATATGTACGTTGAAAGTAATTCAAAATTTGTAACTATAGAAATAGAGAATTGCTGGGCAGCTAAGCATTTATCCAATATTGTTATGGGCTATGCAAAAACTAAATCGTTAAGAACTAGGGTATTGTAATTAAATACAACGTATCAATAACTGTACATAATGGTCATAAAAACGCTGCTGTTCTTGTATTTTTTAGATGGATTAGAACTCACTATATATATATATATATATCATCAATATTAAATAGAATAATTAACAGTCGATATTAATAACAGATCCACACATAGTTTAGCCGTGGAAAATCTCATATCCTAAGACATACACTGTTTAAAAGCGATTTTAACATATCCTTATTTATAAAATCAGATAACGTGTACAAGTCGCCCATCCTATGAGCGTATACAGTCATCCTAAATTAAATTGCTCAATATAGCTATTCCAATATATATGATTCGCGTGGATACGATTATTAGACACCGCTCGTTTATTTCAAGAGTTCGCAAACTATACGCCAGCAGCACACATCACCTTACTTTGACAATGAATCGCTTATTCGCTCTGGCAACACAAATAGAACACAGCGTGCTTGCAAACAGCCTTTTCAAAACCATCAAATTAACTTCTCAGCGGTAGCCGCGGCAGAGTGAGATGTCTCAATTTAGCTGAAAATACGGTACTCACCGCTCTGCACACTCTACATCGCGCGCACACATATACATATACCGCGAAGCGAAATAAGAAAAACGCGTTAAAATGCGCGCTCGTTTTTCCCGCGCGTGCAAGAGCGAGAACAGCGGCGTAAAGTGTGAGCGAGCGTTTAACCGGTGGTACCTGAGTGTGTATATATATATATATGTACGTACGGTGGCGAGAGCGCGCGCTTCTCTCGCGCAAAAGGAAAGAGAAGAGTTGTGGCGCAAAAAAGGAAGAGGATGAGGAGCAAAGGATGAATGCTCGCACGTGAGAATCAGAAGGTGACGATGAAAGAAGGAGAGAGTAGTGCGGCTGCGGATCAGGAAGAGAGGAGGAGAGAAGGAGAGAGAGAGAGAGAGAGAGAGAGAGAGAGGCAAGCGGGGAGAGAAATTTTCACGAGCGCGCCGCTGACGCTCGAGGCTCCCACATAAATACGCCCATTCGCGCTCGCGCTCTCGCGCCCTCTGCATACTATTATCTCGTTCTCTCTTTCTCTCTCTCTTTCTCTCTCTTTCTCACTCTATGAGAGCGCGGCGCTCGCAACTACGTCTATGCATGTATAGGAGGAGGTTTAAAAAGCGAGATTGGCCCCCACTTATACGACTTGCGCAAGCAGACCTGCGATGCAACCTGCAATTATTCGTCGTAATAAAATCGCGCTGTGCCGCCGCCGCTGCTGTCTAGCCGATAAATAGACCGGTGAGTGTGTAAAATCGTTGTAAAATGCCGCGAGTGTGTGTGCGAGCAGCCCGAGCAAATGGAGTATCGCGGTAGGTGAGCCTCATCCTGAAGAAAGCGGTTCCATGAGAAATAGAAGGGGGAGTTCGAAGGGTTGCAGTAATATGACGCGCGATATGAAAGAATTTTAGATGCAATCACGCTGGAACGTTAAACGCGTGCAGCTTACGAGCCCTTGTGTGCTTTTTCGGAACTTAGTACAAAATCTGCCGCCACTATAGCACCGGTGCCGGTGCTTCGTGGAAGGCTGTAAATGTTGGGCAGTGTGAGAACACTCGAATCGAACGGTTTCAATTCTTTCGAGTTCAGGCTCGGATCTTTGAATAAGGAAATCGTTGAGGTGCTGCTCCACTTCCCAGCCACTCAATTCTATTTCAGTTAATTTTTCTTGAAATTACAGCGCTCATAAGCGCTTTTATTTTCCAAATACTTATTTTTCTAACGGGAAAGAAACTTAAAAATAAAATCAATATTTAATATTTTTAATAGATATAATGAAAACATAACAAGTCAAAAAATGGTATTCTCGTATATCAAACAAATATCAACTTTTTGCACTACCTGATCGCCCGTCAAATTTTCGATTTCTCAAAATGACCTAAACGCTTTAACGCGAGATTCAATTAGTAATACATTTGGCGATCGAAAAATAATCGATAGTCCATCAGCAATACATTTCTTTTTGGTGCTCGAGCGTATTGAAGTTGTACACAGAAGCCGGGGTCCGCTTAAATAGGATACACGTGTATTAATAATTCGCAGGCGTGGACGGTGGACGCTGTAAATCTATATCCCGTCGATGGGTTTTCCAAAGTAGTTTGCCTCGTCTAATGTGAAATATATCGAGATCGTAAGCACGGTAATTAATGGTCAACTAATGTATCGATTATCTGCGCCAATTGCGATCGCTATTTAATGCGAAATTATGATGCTTCCTTGCTGCGAATAACGCAAACGTTTGTGTGCAGCTCGTCAGTTCACTGGATTCGTGTCCTTGTTTATGCAATTTTAAAGGGCACGATTGAATGACGCGCAAAAAGGATTTCGATTGCAACATCAAATTGAACGGTTGACAATGTAATAGGTAACTATTTCAGAACTTGTGCATAACAGGGAAGTATTAACTGTAAATTTATAATTTAATTTATAAAATTGCCTAATTGCGCTTAAGTTGTTAATAATTTTAAGGCTACTTTGATTTTTATGAAATCTAAGGCAGAAAAACTTTTTAGAAAGTGGAAAAGCAAGAAGTATAGAGGCAAAAATATTACGGTAATGTGTGTAATTATGGATTAGAGGCTGTAATTTATTTTTGTACAAGAATCTATGATATTCTAAACCAGTATTTACTCAAATTTTTCACCAAAGTAATGCTATACTTTTTGAACGTATTCGTGAAGTAACAAGTTAATTTCAATATGCAACTTTTAACGGAAACTTTATAAACATTGTAGGATTAAAATATCAATTGTTACATGATGAGTGCATGAGAATAAATTTTATATTTATGAATTATTTATATTATTATATCTAGTAATCCGTTCTTAAAACTTTTAATTTTTGTTATTTTCATATAGATTTACATAAACAAATAGATTTTTTTTTTTTAAACATAGATAGAAACGGATATTGTTAATTAAATTAATTATTCTAGTTTAAATTTTAATTTCCCCAACAAACTACAGTAGTAACACCGCTTTAATGATAATCAATGATTCCAATTACGTAATGATCGCGAAACTATTACAACAACTGCACGCGAATATCCCCAACTACATAATGAATTTGAGAACGATATTTCGAGATTCATGCAAATATTTTAAGTGTATTAAAAATGAGGAAGAAAAATTTAAGGAAGGAAAATTGAGAGAAGGAGAGAGAGAGAGAGAGAGAGAGAGAGAGAGAGAGCCGAGAAAGCGCGAAGAAGAGTGCCGGGGTTGCCGTGCGGCACTTGCCCACAGCTAGAAATCGCGAACGTTAACAAGAGGTTACGTTTAGGGAAGTAAGCAATAATTTATTCCACCGAAGAAGTGAAGCATGCATATTCTAGATATATTATAAATAATTACTCAATTATATCTTTGAAAAGCCGATGAATAAAGATGTACCGGCCGTCGGCAAGGAGAGGGTAACCGGGCTAATAAAAAAAAACTCGCCGTTGAATATTCAAACGCAACAAACTAGGTACACGGTTATGGCGATAGCAGAGAGCGAAAGAGAGCGAGAGCTAGAGAGAATTAACGAGAGGGAGACGAAGATAGAGAGAGCGTCACGGTATAGGCTTGGCAGTGTGCAGCGAGGGGTTGGTGGGAGCGAGAGAAAGAGGCTTATTTCAAATGGAGATCTGTATTACACCCTCGCCTCACCTGCGCCTTGCCGCTGCTTCTTCTCTCTCCCTCTCTCTCTCTCTCTCTCTCTCTCTTTCTCCCTGCCCCCCACCCACCCACTCTTCCTCTTACCTTTCGTTCCGGTTCTCGCAAGTTTCGACACTCTCGAGGCGCGCCCCGGTTGCACCGCGGTGCTCTTAGCAACAAATCCATTTCCGGGCGGCCACCACTACCCGGACTATTAAATGTTTTGCGCTCGTCACTTAAAACGACTAATAAAGCTCGCCCGATTTTGCTTTACAATTTAGTCACCCGCTTGCGTAATTTAACGAGTGGACTTGTTCTCCTTCGCTCCTCCTTCTTTACCTCGTCTCTCTTGCCCGCACCTCCCCCCCCCCCTGCCTGCCTGCGGCTTCTCTGTTGTTTTCTTTTTCGCTGCCAATTATGTGCATCTCAAATGCCGCGTGCTCGAGCGAAAATTGGCGTGGCTTCTCCTAATTTGTCGCGGAATACATATACTGCAACTATTCTAGGGATTTTCCCGATGCGCCCTTAATTTACACCCGAGACTTTTCAGCGCTTTATATATATAAATAGAAGATAACTGCTGCAAAAATGTTTTTTAATCACTACGTGTATGGTCTAATAATTGCCCATAAATAAGGAAACACGTCGAATTTTATGACGTAAGCCATAACTTGAAGAGATTATAAGTAGCAAAATCTGGGAAAATGTAAAAAAATGTACTTTGAACAAACCTATAATTCTATTGCGAAATATGAATGATTTTGAGTTTGGTGAAAACGGACATGTTATGGTGGATCGGTAAAAAAGAGGAGCGACGGTAAAGTTAGATCTTTCATAGCGCTTTAATAAGTGAACAGAAACGACTGCGCGACAATAAATTTTTTTTGAAATGAAAAAAAGCAGCAGAAACAAAAACGGCGCTTCACTCATTGTGCCTACTTCTATTGCTTTAACGGCTGTATAAATAAACATGAATAATTTGAAAAAAAAAATTTATTCCACGGAATACGCGCGCGCGCAACGCTTTTATTTTCAGCTATAAAGACTTTGATTTTGTCCCCATAGAGGCGCGTTATTTATAATTTCTTTCTCATTT
Source organism: Megastigmus dorsalis (assembly GCA_900490025.1). Lineage (NCBI taxonomy): Eukaryota > Metazoa > Arthropoda > Insecta > Hymenoptera > Megastigmidae > Megastigmus > Megastigmus dorsalis. The sequence goes on from UELU01147260.1 coordinate 68,183, forward strand.
AATGCAGATGTTTTATGATACTTTTGTCTGACTTGCCATAAAGTTAAAAAACTTTATAGAGGCATAAATTTGTTGACCGGACACGATAAACTTTAAAATATTACGGAAATGAAAAGCTTTTGCCGCCTGCTACACACGATGGGCCGCTATACATGCACCGGCCGAGGCTCCTTTTCCGCGCAAGATAATGCGCCTGAAATTTACGGGACGTTGTTGTTACAAATGAACCCCCTTTTTTAGCCCAATCCTAAAAAGATAAACCAAATTTAATTCGTATCAGTCTTAGTGTTTTATCATTTCGTTTTTCTCTCCTTTCACATTCTTGCCTTTTATTCATTTTCGCCTGTGCACGTGGATGTATTACGCTTACTAAAAGATTAATTTTTTTACGTTCAGCTATTGTGAAAGTTTTTTATTTATTTATTTATTAACCATAACCGTAATTATTATTGAAACATTGCTGAATGCCGGTATCATAAATTGAACGTCAGCAAAAAAAAATTTCACGACTATGTACAGGCTTTAATGAAGTAAACGGCACCTCTCAGATTTAATAATGAAAGAATCGGAAAGACCGCATCTCGTTGGAATAAATTTATATTTTGCGCAAGGTTCTTTATTTAAAATTCTATTACCCGACCAAGAGTGTTCGAATATCGTCCAAGTACCATTTTCCGTCTGGGCAATTTTTCGCATAGACAGACGCACTCCTTTCCTTCCCGGGTCGTGATTGGCTTCTGATAGAATTACGAAGGGTGGACCGACTCGACCGCTTGCTCACTCTCCTTCGCCAAGGGCTGCTGATGCTATCCCTCGCTCTCTATCTTCCTTTTTCCACTACATAAAGAGAGTGAGTGAGTGAGTGAGAGAGTGAGAGAGCGATAGAGAGAGGGAGAGAGTCGTTGGTGAATAAACTCGAGCGCGTCTAAACAAAGGCGCTCTTCGAATGCACATCAGCTTGCCATATGCGATCGGTGCGACGGACCACGCTCAGATGCTAAATCGAACATGAGCAATAACGTTAGGGTTATGAATCGAGGTAAGAATCAATGCTTGGTAGACGGGTACGTGTGACCCACCATTTTCGATATTTTATGCAGTTGATGAATATTTTTTAACTTCTTTTTTGTACCTTATATTGCACTGCAAAATGTATTGTTGTATAAAGGTATGTTAGAAAATAGTATTAGAGTCAAATAGGAATTTTCTGGAATTATTTAGTCGAAATTCTGTAATAAAGAATATAATGTTTGCTTAAAAATATTTTATGACTATAGTTTCGTTGCTTTAAAATTTAAATAGATTTGTAAAAGAACAGAGTAGCGTATGAAAAATAATTTTAAAAGTATCCGAGGTACAGTTATACTTTTGGAAAAATTTAATAAAATGCAATTGATGCACAATAAGGACAAATATATTATCAATTTATTTCGCTAATTTTATATGCACATGAAGATATTTTATTGCAAACCAAAGTTTAAAGACCTATTACTTATTAAATAGTAACAGCTGTTGTTACTAAAACAGATCTTTAACTTCCTGTTTGTTAAATCATTGGCCTCATTTGCAAGAATATTTTACTAATCGATCTCGTCATTAATCATTAAAATTAAAACCTCGTAATTCGATATTATCCTCATTCCAGCAAATCATCAAAGCTGTCGTTCACCAAATAAAATTTTTCAAATTAAACCGCCATAAAATATCATTAAAAAATCACTATAAATAAGTGTTAATCGCTTTGTTAGAATGCGCAATCAATCATCGCGGCAATCACTAAAAAACTATAGTTTTTCCCTTCAGCCGTCATAACAATAAAAACGGCTCGTACGGCACGACTCACTCGTCGAGGCACGCGCGAATCATCGGGCGAGAGCATTAAAAACGATGACGCGACACGTACACACAAATTGACTATCGATCCGGTCTGCGTGTACGGTACCACGTGCAGTCAGTACGAGCATCACCGCTTTAAAACCCAGTCAAACAAAAAACACTCACACACACACATTTATACTGACACCGACACGGACACAGGCAACAAATTCAGTCAAGGTCAATAGGCAAACAAGTGCGTACCACAGAGGCGGCGCGCCAATGTCAACGACAACGACGATCACGACGGCCACTCGCACTGCACCCTTTCTTTGTGAAGCATCGCGGGTGAACGAAGACGAGGAAGAGATCGGAGATCTCTGGCGAAGGGTTTGGTCCCTAAGCGTAGCCCCTAACGTCGACGGAACCCATCCACCGAGGGGATGCCGATCGCGACAAATTGAAAGATGTAAGAGAGAGTGAGAGAGAGAGAGAGAGAGAGAGAGAGAGAGAGCGAGGGAGAGAGAAGAGCGTAGGCCAATTTCCCTTGCCGCGATTCCCATAATTTTATTGGCAATTTGCGAGCCATTACGTATACACACACGCACATGGCACATGGCGCTGAGTGACTGCGTTGACGGATTTCCGCGCTTCCAGTGTGCGTGCAATACGTCTACATGGAGAAAGAGTACGCTGGATGACGATATTCGTGCGAGAGCACGCATGTAAATGTATACGTGTATACACAAAGAGAGAGAGAGAGAGGGTTGTTGCATAGTGCGGGAGAGTAAAAGAGAGAGAGAGGGAGAGAGAGAGAAGGGTTGTGTATGTGGCGCGGCGTTACTGGGTTTTAGGGTTATGGGTGAAAACGTAATCTCCGTGCGCGAACGAATTTACGAGTGGCGTTACCATTGATTTGATGACTGTTTTGCACGCGGCTCGGTAGCACTGTGTAGCTCTCTCTCTCTCTCTCTCTCTCTTTCTCTTTCTCTTTCTCTCTCGGTTATATGGGCGCGCAGAGAGGCGAGAGAGGCAGCATGTGGCTGACCAACTAAATATTTTGAACGACTCGGGGCCGCTCACACGCTGCCGCTGCCGCCGGCCCGATGTTTGTGTACCGCGGCGCTCTCGCGTTCGCTCGTTCACTGATAGTCATGAGTTACTTCGTTGAAAGTGAGCGGGCCGAGCTGAGCCGAGCGCGCGCGCAACGCTTTCATTTTGCCAATGACACTGTTTCAATGACGGGTAATCCGATTTGACGGATGGGAGAATCTCGCTGCTCTCGCTTTCAGTTTTTCCGCAATCATTTTGCGCGGCGCGTGATTTTGCTTTCGATGAGAGCTTGTATAGATTCTTTTAATGACTATATAATATTTTTTCCCCGTTTTTCGTGATTTTTGTCTCCATTTGCGAAAGCTTTGCAATAATGCATCTAGCTTTTATTTGCAAATGATAATTAGGCTGTTTATCGATTTCGTTTGCTCTGTAAAGTAGTGACCACTTACTGCTTATAGATGTGCCATTAAAACTCACCAGAATTGATTAATCTAAATTCTATTGGAATAGATATAATGGTGGAATATCAGAATTGTTTATCGATAAATAAATCTTATGTGCCGAAAAATTATTTTCAATTATATACAGGGTCAATTATGTAGGTAAAATTAAGAAACTTCATTATAGTCATCAATATATAATTGTATTCGACCCTGAAGAAAATTACATTTTTATTTAATTTCCGCACCTTCGAGGACCCGCCAATAGTTAATTATTGGCCAACAAGGGGTTCATGAGCGCAATCGTCGCCATCTCTCAAACTTTGATCAATCAATTTATTCTCGTCCAAATCAACATTATAGATAACAGTCATCTTATTTATAATAATCGTAAGTTGAACGCTTAAAAAGGAAAGAGCTCGTCAGCCAAAGCTCAGCTTCCGAAGGAATCACAGTATCCCATATCAAATCAGCACAACCCCGACATTCTAAAGGACTTATCAACAAGGCCACCCTGTTTCTAAACTATAATGGACAATCCTCGTCACACATGCACATTCACTCTCTCCTTTGGCCCCGTGTCGTAAGAGCCAAAAGTGGTCGAGAATTTTCCCAGTGGACTCGCTCGACTCTTGCTGCTATACTCGCCAGAACCGCCGCATCATTTTATCTCCATGATAAATACGCTACATTTTATGCGCATTATTTTGAACCTCGTGTCTCCTCTCCCCCTCTTATCACGTTCGCGTTTCACGCGGAAAGTGGTATGTGGTCCGGAGAGAGGGAGAAAGAGAGAGAGAGAGAGAGAGAGAGAGAGAGAGAGAGAGAGGATAGTATACATGAGCCCCGCCGTCATCATCACCCCTCCTACAAATATACATACACACATTTGGACATTGGGCCGAACCAGACGCGCGCGCGCACACATGAAAGTACAAACATATATGTCTTAATGAATGCGCTCTTTCTCTCTCACGCTGTGTGTACTTTTTTTTATTTTCTCAAAGCGCCCGCGCTCGAGCCTGCGGGTCGCACCGCTTGAATCCCGAAATAATTTATGTATCTATTCAAAAGTAAAGCTATGTTGTGTTTTAATAATACGCGAGCCTTGGATGTATATTAAAAACAATGATGGGGAGGACACTCGGTGAGTTTCTAATGGAAATTTTGATGATGATGATTAAGGGGAGCAGTTTCTTTTTATTTTTAGATTATAGAGATGTACGTGAAAAGTTTGAACTTTTTCAATGAGAATTTGCCAAGTTCTATTTATAGTGTATTACGGAATAGTTTTATTGTATTATGGACGTTTTCAAATATTTTATTTGATCCCTAGTAGACTCGTATCCGTTTACTGACTATAGACTATAGAAAATGGCTAGCGTATCTAGAAATGGGTATAAAATGGCGTAGCTGGTTTTTTCTTGTGCTGAGACGCTTTTTCTTCCTTTATTCGGGTACTTAATGGAGTAAAATAACTTAACAACTGGCCCCGAAATTTTAAAATCAGATTTACTGTTGGTTTTGAGATTGAACTGTGATATATGTTTATTAAAAACCTTAATTTATGAAATTTCAATATAGAAACACTGGTTCTAGATGCATGAGCAATACGTTAAGTTAATTATTTAAATATTCCTGGATTTATTTACGAATATAATCAATTTCAGCTAAAAAAGTCCTTAATCATAGGCGAAACTGTACCTAATTTCTAGCTATAAAAATGCCATTGACAATACCGTATTTACAAGTGAGAGACACAGAATCTCAATCAACTAATAAAAATTGCGATATAAGAAATTTATAAACTATAATGATTTCAACACATTGTTTCATATTGCAAGTACAATTACAGCAGAAAAATCAATAGTAAAATTTTGAGGTTAGATATCATCTATATCCATTCCATTAAATACCTAAATAATACGAGTAAACGTGTTTCATTGCAAGGAAAGGAATAGCTATTTGTCCAAACCATTTAATACATTCGTAACCATTTTCAATATTTGAATTTTCACCAGGGATATAACTGAAAAATTAATTTTGTTAATGGTTTTAGAAAAATATTTAAGTAGTACAAGTATCGGGTCCAATCAGACACTTTATACGTGCAATATTTTTATATTATCGAATTAGAAACTATGAGAGTATAATTTTGATTTTATAAAGCAATTTTAATGACTTATGTGCTAATAATAAATTATTCTGTCGCAAATTGTTATAACAGTCTTTAACTTCAAAAGTTTTACTGGCTATTTTTTTATAAACTATTGGTCTTTACAAAACTGATTTTTAATTTGTTATTGTGCTACAATATTCCAAGTACATACTGAAATCAAAAATATAACCTAAATATTACTGTTCAATATATTCATAATTACAGATCCAGTAAATCAAACAAATGAAATACTAGTATACTTTGTGACACATTCCCCAACAAAAAAGTCATCTTATCAAGCAAGAATTATCTGCAGCTCCTACTAATATATTCCCAAAAGCCCGGAATTGCATTTGACAGGTGCAAAATAACATTCGAGCAATTAAGTCAGCCCTCGAAGCGCGATAAATTCCAGCACAATATCTCTTCTCGCCATCATTTCCGCGATTCCCGGCAGCGGCAGCGGCGACGGCGGCAAAAAGGAGGGGAAAAACTGAAAAAAAAAAAAATAAAGCGCCCAAACTAAACCGTGACAGAGTACTCGAAGATCCAAGCTAGCATCAACACTCGGCCAATACTTGGATGTCAGTCGTCATCGATGCAATGTCACCGGCTTACCGGCCGTCGACGACGCGTTGGTAAAAAAGAGGCTTCTCTCTCTCTCTCTCTCTCTTTTGTCTCACATCCGTGATCAGGGGCTGCATATTCGCGAACTCGCTGCTGACGATACGCGCTCTCACACTCGTACACAGAGGCCGTAAGCGGACGCGTAAGGGTGGGAGAGCGAGCAGGAAAAACGAAGGGCCAGCGAACCAAGGGCTCACACAGAGAACGAGTGAGAGAGGGTTAGAAGCGTAGAAAGGGTTTCGCTCTAGTAGCAGTTATGCCTCCCTCTCTCTCTCTCTCTGTCTCTCTCTTGGTTTTCCATATACCAACACCAGGCTAGTGTGTGCATTCTCTCTCTCTCTCCCTGGTGTTTGGTGGGAGGGAGAGAGAGAGGGGAGAGAAAGAGAGGAGAGAGCGCGTACACAGCCCATCTTTTTTAATGTTAGGCAGTTATAGCCGCGTACAGGCAGAGCGCGTGCAAAAAAAACTTAGGTCAATTTTTATCACACAAACCGAGCGAGTGGGCGCGAGCTACCGAGCGAGCGAGATATATCAGGCGAAAGAGCGAAAAAGCGAGAGAGAGAGAGAGAGAGAGAGATAGAGAGAGAGAGAGGTAGAGATGCGACGAGAGAGTGCAGGGAGAGGGAGAGGGAGAGCGAGAGCGAGTTAAAGAGAACGGGCGGCTGCAGAGCGACGCGGCGGTGGTCGGCGCCCATAAAAAATGCCTCTTTACGTATGGCGATTGGTCCACGGCAACAGGGGTAATGCCGCTCGCGCACTTTTTTGTCCTCCCTTTTTTTCATTCCGATGCGGGGAAAAAATGCGCGCCGCACGTCGATTGGTCGAGGGGACAGATGACGTAGTGAGCGACGTGCCACCCATCCGTGCAGCTCTCGTTCTCTCTCTCTCTCTCTCTCTCTCTCTCTCTCTCTCTCTCCTATACACCGTCTCTCTGGTGGGGAGATACATGCACACATACACACACGCAGAGGTTTGTATGCAGCCGCAGCACTGCAGGCGCACGAGCCTCTTCTCGTCTCTCTTCCTCTCGCGAAAGCAGGAGGAAAAGAGGAGAGCCGACGTAGAGGGAAAAAAAACCAAGAGAGAAAGAGTGAGAGAGAGAGAGAGAGAGGAGCACACTGCACGCGTTTGCATCGCCGGTCAGCCGTTGCTAGCTTGCTTTCCCCCTCCATACTGCATCTATATATGCCATAGATATATATACATATATATATACATATATACACAGCCGCTGCTGCTGCTGGTGCAGCCACTGCCGCCGCTATCGCAACGTGACTGAATTGGATGGAAATATCATTACATCGGAAAGCCTCTGGAAACTCGACGAAATAAAGAACGGCGGCCGGGGCAGCAGATGGATAAAAAGAAATCAGTAATAGCGCGAGAAATGCTTAACTCCCGCCTCACTCCGATTTATATAGATATCTCTCTTCCTTTAGGAAGTACAGTCGGGGTGTCGAGGAAAGAGGAGCGAGTTACGGAGGGATACGGCCCGTGCTCTTCTTTTTTTTTCACTTATGTAACCGCGTGCGCGGCGCCTCTCTTCCTATACCTCTTATCGAGCTCGTACACTGCTCTACGTATATATGTGTATATACGTGTGTATGTGGATTCCGGCGCTCCGTGGAGGAAACAGGTGGCAGTGCGCAATTCAACGCGGCAACGGCGGCGACGGACTTTTACCGAGGGAAAGCGACTGGGGGGATGCTGTGTGCAAGACTACATTACGAACGAGGGTGTTGAGGCTACGTACCCTCGGCTTTTGAGACTTATTTTGATTTCACCGCTTTTGTTTTCTTTTCTTTCGTGGCTTAAACATGAAAAAATAGTAGCTATTGCGATTTAAAAACTATGAATTTTTGTTGCGCAATAAGTTAAAATTTTAATTATAAAATGCAAGCGTGGTCGAAGAGTCGTTCACAGAACGAGCACCATAGGAGGAAAAGTCTGTCGAATAAACACGCCTAAAGTTCCAGGAATTATTATTTAATCAGTTCTGAAAATTATATAATTTTCCTGTAGAAGAAAAACTGAAAATTGAATGGCATTAATTTTATTAATTATGCAAATGTTGATCTCGCGTTGGCAAAAAATTCTCTCTATCTCTCTCTCTCTCTCTCTTTCTCTCTCTCTCCTTCTAACTCGTATTTAAGTTTAAGTTTTACCTCTTTATGTTACTTATATTTTGTTTTATTTGATTTTATTTAACTCTACATTTTTTATTAGTGTTAATTTTAATTAAAGTTTAGGATTTACCAGTCCTCGGCTACTAAAGTTTGTAATGGTATACTTACGCCCCTGCGTGCCTACATTTTTTCATATTATTGTAAACAATTATGTAATTGGCCTCTATTCTATTCTACTCTACTCTACTCTACTCTATTCTACTCTACTTTACTCTAACTAATGTGGAAAACAGATGCGGGGATGTTAACTAAGAGATTTAACCGGATCTCTACAGCCTCCCATCCATCGGTTTCCAGAAAAAACCAGCGTCGTACATCAGAGCGCCAAAAATGAACGTCTCCCTGTTTTTCTCCACGACCCGCTCGGTAGGCAGCAACTTTTTCTGCAGCCAAGTGATAAAAATCGAACAATCTCACTGCACACGCTGGCACAGTCTGAAAATGACGAAATGATGATACGTACAAATATAGGTAGGTGTACGCGCGCAGACTGTATTACGTCCAGAGAAGAAAACCCACGTTGGCATATGTGTGCATGTGTGGGTGTGTGTGTGTGTGTGTGTGTGGGTGCAAGAGAGGATTGGTATGAGGGCTCTGGCTGCAGCAAGCGAGTGAGTATAGAAAGCCCGATATGTATTCGTTTAACTCGCGCGTCCCGATATGACATGATCGGCGCATTAACCCCTCGCTCCTATCCCTTTCTCTCTCTCTCACGCGCGCGCCCGCGTTTTTTCCTCTTGCCCGCGATACTCGCTTTCTCTCTCCCTCTTCACTCTTTTTCTGGCTGGCGCCTGGCCTGGGATGCGTTTTTATCGATTTGTTAGACCCCTGCCGCTACCGCCGTTGCCGCTGCCGCTGCCGCCGAAGCCGCCGCCGCCGCCGCCGCCACCACCGCCGTCCGATGCCCCTGCACACTCGTGTATCTATATGTACCAGCGGCCTTTCTCCCCTTTTTTTTTCAAGCCACCCATCCCCTCCGACCCCCCACCCCCTCGCCGGCCCCCTTCGCCCCGCTCACTCGCACAAAGCTTCCTATAGACAGAGCCACCCAGTTCAGATTGGTTCGGGCGTGACTCTTTTCAGACTGCCAAAGCGGCCCGGACTATGCCTATATATATATATATAT
>UELU01147263.1:8068-20331 GCA_900490025.1 Megastigmus dorsalis
TTTCTATATTGCGAAATAACTCGAAACTTACTTATAATTATTATAAAAATTGACTTATTATTATGAACAATTTTCTAACAGATAATACTATATTTTTTTAATTTGTAATTTGTTACAGCATACGTAATTCAAAACGACCTTGGGGTAGTATCCAATACAGCTGAAGAAGGAAAGGTAATTTAATTTTTCAATTAAACTATTTTAACTACTCTCAAATTTTCTTCGTGTTGTCAATTTAAAGTAAATAGTATAAAAGAGTTAAAGCCGAAAAAGGAAAAAAAAATATCAGTATATTGGGAAGAGAAGACAAAGAGGGATAGAGAGATAGATTTACAGATCTATATCAACTATTTATTCCTGACAATTACAAAATATTTACAATAGTAAAAATATGCCACATAAAAATGATAGTATATAAGCTGCACCCTCTTTGTTAAATATATAAATATTTAAAAAGTTATAAAATAATTAGAATGGACAAAAATAAAAATATACATAGTAGAAAACTGAAAAAAAATCTTAGATAGAGAGAATGTAGAATGTAGAATGTAGAATGTTTTTATTGGAGACCGGGGGGTTTTACCCCATTTGGCCTATTTGCATGATACATTTGAATAATTAATATATAAAATGAAGAAAAACAATATAATAAAATAATATATAACAATAATAACAATAAAATACATACTTTGAAAATAAAAACAAACAATATTTATAGATTTGATTTTAAATTGAATCTGAAATCCGATTATGCTGCCTTAATTAATGGAAAAAAAAGAAAGAAACTAGATAAATTATCAATAGAATTTGAAATAATGTAAGCGAATAGTTTAAATTAGATAAAAAGAAAAAAAATGAAAGAGAACTAAAAGAAAAGAAAACGTGAGAGAGGCAGTCTCTTGAAATCACTAAATCCCGAAGCTCGATGTCATAGGCTGGGATGGTGGTTCTAGTGCTGTCCTCAGATGTCGCTCATCTCAGCCGTCCACTCTCAAGCCCTCAAGCTCCACTCGTGCGTTCCAGTTGGCCCGGTCGCGTGTTTGAAGGTGGGTGAAGAAGTTGGCCTTGAAGCTAGGCACACGATCCGGGTCGAATTCCAGAGGCCCTAGCTGATTAAGAAGATTGAACGCGGTGATGATGAAGGATCGCCGCATGGCCTCAGTTCTAGGCGTGGAGTACGTGAGGACCCTAGGAGGAAGACGACTGGAAGAGCGCGTGCACACGTCAACGTTCAAACGCGTGAAATTGACGGCAAGATAGGTTGGGTTGCAGTACGCCAAGATGTTAAACGCCAGAGAGCCTATGAAGAACTCTCGGTGTTTGGCGACAGAGAGCCAACCTAGGCTAATGCGCTGTGGAGTGACGTGGCCCATGCGAGGGATGCCGCCACAAACAAAGCGCACACACGCATTAAGTGCACGCTGACCTGGTGTTGCGCGTTTTGTCTAGATCGTGATAGACAGCGCACGCATAATCAAAATACGGAAAAATGAGACTCTCGACTAAGTTCTTCTTCATTGGAATAGATAGGGCATGTTTGTAGTATTTAAGGGTGCGAAGCGAACAGAAGACCCGACGTAGGATTTGATTTACGTGCGGGGTCCAGTCGAGAATGGGAGTAATTATCACACCAAGATTCTTAACATGGGATGCGTAAGGAATAGGAACCCCGCGAACTGTGACTTTGGGGATGCTCTCGAGGTCAAGGCGGGAAATGAAGGCTTCGCTGCCCAAGAGCCTAGCCTTGGTCTTCGCGAGGTTAAGAGAGAGGCCGTTTTCGGAAGCCCAGGCGGCCACCGCATCTGCGTCGCGAGTAATCGCAGCGATGCCCTCACGAAGGTCGTCAGGCGGGAATGAGTGGTAAATTTGAGTGTCATCGGTGAAGATCATGTGCCGCGCGACACTCAGAATCGACGGCAAATCATTAATGAAAACGATGAAGAGGAGAGGGCCCAAGACGCTTCCCTGCGGAACGCCAGCCAAGACCCTGAGCCAGTCTGAGGTCGAGCTACCCTCATCTATCACCGCCTGCAGACGATCATGTAAGTAAGCGTAAAACCACGCGAGTGCAGCATCCGAGCACATAAGGCGCTTGAGCTTCAAGAGCAGGAGACCGCGGGGAACCGAATCAAATGCCTTTGAGAAATCAAAGAGTACAAGCACGGTTATCATGCGCTTGTCAATGGCCGCCCTCACGTCATCCAAAACCCCCAAGAGGGCCGTCTGGGTGCTGTGACCCTTACGGGAGCCAGCCTGTCGAGAATCAAGAAGGCCAGACGCCTCCAAATGCCGAGAAAATTGGGCATGAGCAATGCGCTCGAGCGTTTTCGAGATTTCGCAAAGCTTGGCGATAGGTCTCGTGTCTGACGTGCTCGACATGACAGCCGACTTCGCGTAAGGAGAGAGAAGGGCTCGCCTCCAGAGGTCCAGGAAAACGGCATTTCTCAGCGAAGAATTGAAGAGAGAAGTGAGCGGAGCAGCTAGCAGTGGGGCTGCAAGCTTGAGCATTTCCGCTGAGATGCCGTCAGGCCCGGTGGCCTTGGAGGTTGACCTACGGATGGCCGACAGAACCTCTCGCTGCGAGACTGTCGAGAAGCTGAAAGTTTGGCCATCCGAGGCATTTGCGGATACCAGTAGGAGCCTCTGCAGCGTGGCAGGCGAAAGGGGCACTGCACCTGTGGCTACACTGGCATAATGCCGATTTAGGTCTGAGCAGGTGACAGAGGCAAAAGGCGAAACGCGTTTTGAGCCAGAGACACCCATCCTCCTTAGCTGACGCCACTTCGCGTAGGCATTTGGAGCGTTGGCGAGGCGATCCGCGTAAAATTTGGTTTTGGCTGAGTCGATTGAGTTGCAAACCACTCTGCGAGCTGATTTAAAGCGCTCAAGGTCAGCGTTAGAGCCAGATCTTTTGGCAGCTCTGTAGTACCTATCGGGCTCACGCATGAGTCGCCTGATATCGAGAGAGACCCATGGCTTCCGAGAGTTTGAGATTTTGATCGAACGGAGAGGGGCTACTTCGTCGAATGAGTAGAGGATTGTGTGTGAGAGAGTATCAGTTAGAGAGTTTATTCGAGAAGTTGTAGAATGGTCATGGTTAAGAGCAGGAGATGGATTTGTCTCAAGTAAGGCTGCGATGTATTCCTGTGGGTCGGCCGAAAAATGATTATTTAAGTGATTACAGACGGAGCTGGTCGGACGGTCGATGTTGATAGTGTTTAGAGAACGCGATTGAATGGTTTTCTGCTCATTTGGAGGGACAGAAAATTTGAATGTGATATTTGTGAGGTCGTGACCAGCTATGAAGGGTGACGAAGATTTTGTGTAATGTATGAGAGATGAAGAATCATGAACTATGAAGAGGTCAAGCCAAGTATGCGCTTGGTGGTCTCTTTGTATGGAATGGTGAGTTGGCGATGAAGGTACCAGAAAAAGTGAGAGCGAGTTGATGCTTGCTTGCAGATGGTTAGATCCTGGGCTTACAGCCGCCATATTTATGTTAAAATCGCCAGTGATTATAACATCCCGATAGTGTGGCAGTAGATTAGTGAAGGTATTGAGAACAGGTCAGGATAGGTGGCATGCGGGCGCCTATAAACTACAGAAAAGAGAAGCGAGGTATTCTTATTTGATATTTCGAGAAACTGGAATTCAGGAGTGTTGCTAAAGAGTGGGTCAGACTGATCCAGTGTCTTTACCTTGAGCGATTCTCGAATATAGACGCCTATACCACCACCCTCCTTGCCCAGTCTATCGTGTCGGAAAAAAGAGTAGCCAGGCAGCTGTACTACAGAATCATCGTCAAGCTCTGTTAAAAATGTTTCCGTCACGGCTAAAACATCAATGGGGTGAGTGGAAAAATAGGCTTCGATGAAAGAAAAATGTGTTTTTAGCCGGTTGACGTTTATGTGAGAGACAGTGATGTGGGGAGAAGAAAAAGTGGCGTTATTTGTGCCGTGAAGCGGCGATGAATTTAAGCAAAAAGAAGAAGAAAGAGAAGAAGAGGGCCGACCCTGAAGCCTTAAAGTATTGCGTGGCGCAGGCTGCAGTGCGTTGAAGTCAGCCTGAGAAAAATCGGGACAAGCGGGCTCGTCGGCGTGGCACGCATACAAACGACCAAGTCACGCACGGTCGGCCTGGCATAACCTAGGCGCTTTTGCGCATCTAGAGCCTGCTTAAGTAGTTCATGTACTCCCTTTGGCCAGAGAGCACGGAGAAAGAGATGCGTTGCACCGCCGCTGCCCAAAATCGAATCGCATGTGCTGTCCTTCAGCCTGGCTGAGCGCGAGATTAGTAGGTCGCGATTTTGGGGCGACGAGAGTCGAACGACGATGGCTCTAGTGTTCAATCGAGAGGCAGGGAGCGCAGGCACGGCATCTGCTCCAGATGACATGGGGGTGCCTGAGCCTCGAGCTCCAATTCCTCCAGGCAGCCACTCTCTGACGTCCAACACAGAGCTGGCAAGAAGGGGTGAGCCGATAGCCGTCAGCACGCGTTAAAAGATGGCGAGGCTGTCCAGAGCGACGTTGCGGGGGATTCCCGAGAGTAGAACCTCACATGGGTCGACCTCCTTTATTTTTTGAGGACCAGTGCCTCCGAGCGCAGAAGTCGCTCTTTCAACAGCCTCGACCCGCCTCTCGATCTAGGCGACCGCCGTCCGCGACTCGGCGCGCACGGAGTCAAGTTCAGTCTGGAGCGACGAGAGACTCGCTTTTATGCCCTCAATGTCGGTTTGGAGCACAGAGAATTCTTCGCGGTGTGCAGCGAATTCACTTTTATGCTCAGTGAAGTCCGCCTAGAAGGCTGCAGCCCAGTTCGCAAACCACGATGGTGGACCGTCATCCATTGTCGCTGTACTTTTGGTTGGCGAGCACTGGGAAAGTAAAGAGTCACTGGAGCAAGATGGGCTAGAATAGCACCTAAGCTGTTTCGAAATCTGTTCGAGTGATGGCGAAATCGGAGAGGCTTGTCGCTTAGAGGGCGCGGGATAAACCGCTGGCGTGGCGTCGGCGAAAACTGGAGAGAGCGGGCCAAAGCTCCCCGATCCGTCACTAGATTGTGATTAGGCTGTGGGCGCAGTTTTCGGATTGGTATTTGCGGCGACACAGCAGCGAATTTTATTCGAAGAAACAAGCCAAGACGCTTCACAGCAATCCAAATGCACAAGCCTCAAACAGTCAGCGCACTGCAGAGATGGCCCAGTTCGGCGAGAGATGGAGTTTTTGCAGATATGGCAAGGTTGTTTATTCATGCCTGACAGTGGCATGCAAGGCAGAGCAGGTATGGCACAGCATCGGGACCACAGTCGCCATCTACCGGGCAAAGCTTGTACCAAAAGCCAAGGACAGATGGTAATGTAGAGTTCTCGGAATAAGAGAGATTTTGCGAAGCAGGTAGAGGTAACAGTGGCCACGGGTGGCGCAAGAGAGTTGGCGGTTAGGTTTCGCACAGAGGCGCATGCGCGTGCTGGGAACAAAAGCCGTGCGTTAGTGTGAACTTAGTAGCGGAGTGCGAAAGTAGAGCCAACTACTGCGAGGATGGATTTAGCGAGGAAGCAGTTTTACCAATTTATGGCGAAAAATTCGCAATGTGGCATAACCTCAAAATTGAGGGACGCTGCAGAAAAGTTGCAAAAACTCACGTTCCCCGCCGCAATGCACTCCACCTCCAATGCCACCATCCGCCAGCCATTATGTGATGACAGCGATGCACCGTTTTCGCTGCAGTAGTAGCAGGTCTGAGTGGCTCAGACAAGTAAGAAGCGAGCACCTGTGCAACCAACCGCCAGATCCAGACAGAGGGAGAGAGAGACAGAGTGAGAGAGACACACAGGGAGAGAGAGTCAGAGAGAGAGAGCGAGAGAGAGAGCAGCAAAGACAGAGATAGAGAGAGAAATAGAGAGAGAGAAGCCATATTACACGTGCACACAGAAGCGCATTCACATGAAAATTTTAGTAACATACAGTTTAACTAAGGCTATTTTATAGCAATATTTTATTCTTATTTAATATTCAGGTCCAGCAATACAAAAGAGCTGGTGCGAAGGCTGATGAAGTTACTTGTTGGCAATGTAAATTTAAAAAATATGACCCTAACTGGTAAAGCAGGTACCAAACGGATCCCAACATATATTTATAAAGCTGTATTTAGTAAGTATATTTTAAAATTAGTCATATGCACACACACACACACCCACACTGATTCACACAGACGTAAACATACAGCAGTTACACTCATAACGCACATACGTACACATACGCGCACACAACCACACACATCCAAACACTTTAACACTCACTCACATAAATGATTTTTGAATAATTTTTACAGTTTATGCAAATAATGTCGAGGGTACTGGTGTCCATTTAGACACTGATACATATCGGAGAACCCTCACACTAATGTGCAACACCCTGTGCAACCCAAAAAAGAAAAATTAAAAATATAATTAAAATTTTCAAAACACACCTACTTTACACATTATTGATCAGTAACTTATAGAACACTATTTTTATATATTTTATATAATGTTATACGAGTGAATTAAGAAGTGCTTAATTATCTATTATGTAACGTGCTTATTATATTAATATTCTTTGTTTGTATCTATGAATCATTATTATTTTTTGTAAATTTACTTTGTCATAAATCAATGTAATAATTTATATTATACAGTAATTAAAGAGATTTTATTTTTTGCTGTGTTTTCACTTTTTTAAATTTAGATAGAGTGATTGCTGTTTTGTTGTTTTCGAGGATTTCCTGTAACATAGTCTACATGTCATAAACAATTGTGTAATAAAAAAAGGTGCTTCTGACTACAGGGGTGTCTACCTGTTCAATCCCCAAAATCTAACCACAATGACTCAACCAATTAAAAATGCAACTGCTAAGGTATCATATGCGCAAATAGCGCAAGAATTTCCCCTCACCTCAAAGGAGCAGTCATTATAGACACAGTTGTAAATACTTCAGTGCGCGAATACACTCTTGCATTACGGCAACAAATGGGTCCAGAGAACGTCCGTACAGTCTCACGTGTATCACAGGGTCGAGTATGTTTTTTCTTAAATTCAAAAGCCACAGTTGACTGCCTTATAGAAAAAAAAAACCAAGCTTACTATTGGAGAACACTCTATCCCGATAAGTCCCTACGTTACTAGAGCCAATAGAATAATAATCTCCAGCACTCCTGCTAAAAAAATACTAACAATAAAAATAAAACTAACAAGGAAACCTCTCGAACCCGACCCTGATTTTTTAATATGTTAAAATTCATCAAAAATCATTAGACACGTATTTTTTTTGCGTGCTAATTCGTCGATTTAGGGGGTAAAATTCGCTCTTAAAGTTTACCCTCAAAAATATCTCAAGAACTATTTGGACCTTTATAATAAAATAAACGACATTTTATTTCTTATAAAAACGCACTTGCACTAGCACTGCTTTACGGCAAGGGGTTGCATCCCCTATTTTCTATAAGGGTAAACGTGATTTTTTTTACGTTTTATTTGTACTAAAATTTTTCAATAAGGTCTATGTGATTAAAAATCGATGATGATGCACGTGCTAAGAAAACTTCCATTTGCTAAGGTATACATCGACGATATTTTCATCGCCATCTTCGACAACTTCTAGAAACCCTTCGGGACGCAGGATTAAGGATCAATTAAAAAAAGTGCACCTTTGGCGCTCCACAAACACTGTTTCTGGGATATCAAGAAAGCAAAGAGGGATTTCAGCCGCCAGAAGCAAACATGGAGGCGATACAGGCTTTCCCAAAACCAACGACGTCTACAGAGTTACGGAGATTTCTTGGAATAGTCAATTACTACCGGAGATGCATCCGCCATACAGCTGAAACACAATCATCGCTACATGACCTACTGAAAGGAACAACAAAGAAGGCGAAAATCAAATGTAACCAGGAAGCAGATAAGGCCTTCATCGACTGCAAGAAGAAGATAGAAGAGGCAGTTCGGAGTTCATCATTTTATATTGCTCTTCGAACCGATGCATTAGATATCGCAATCGGAGCTGCGCTGGAACAGCAACAAAACGATCGTTCCCGAAGACCACTCGGTTTCTTTTCACAAAAGCTCACCGACACGCAGAAACTGTACCCTGCGTACGACAGGGAGCTACTGGCGACTCCTGGAGGGACGTCACTTCACAATATTCACGGACCACAAGCCTATAATGTATGCTCCGGACCAGAGGGCAGACAAGGCGTCTCCAAGGCAAGCACGGCATCTAGAATGTAGCCTGCGCTTCAACACGTCTTCAGAATTTAAATCCAATGATAAGGGTGTTTAAATAAATTATATTCTATCTTATAAAAATTAGAAAAACTTTATTTCTGAGGGCCTCAGCCTTTATTAGGCCGGCACCTCAGTCATTTGCGCCACCTTACACCTGTTAGGCCGCATATAAAACCTTGACGCGGCCTCGGTAAACGCGACAGCTCTCGCTCCTTTGCCTGGCGCCATGCGTTTTCTTGTCGGAGCTGCTCGAGCTCGGCCCTGGTCTTGGCCGCATTTCTTTCTACTTGACGGCGATGGTTTTCTTGATTTTTCCTGTGGCATTGAACGACACGGTGTTCCTCCATCCAATCTGCCAGGTCCGCTGTCCACTGTCGGGACAGCTCATCGGCTTTATGCCCATGCGCTAACCTAAACGTTTGAAACTGGCGGAGCACTTCTTCTTCCTCTTCGAACGCCGTCGTCGCTCGCTGCCACACCGCCTCCAGTTGCTTTTCTAATGCGGCCCATTCTTCTTCGACCGAGCTCGCGCCACCATTTTTGTAGTCGTCCTGACCCGACGGCTCCTGCCGACGAGCTTGGCCGCTACTTGATTTCTTCTCGGCAGCTGGAGGACAGGCTTGCTCGCCTAAGAATCTTCCAGCTGCCTTGTCCTGCTGGATTGCCGTTTCCGACGCTCCAGCGGATGACGCCGCGGAAGGCTGTGCCTGGCGCGGTCGACGAAGCTGAGGCCGCTGATCTGACTCTGCTGGCTCCGGCTCTACGATTTCTTGTATATTCGCTAATCCATGCCCCTCCTCCTCCACGAAAGGCACGCACAACGTCTCCATGGCTTCGGCCAACAGAGTCTCCGCCGATATATGATGAGCCGTGCTGACAGACATGAGGTCTGCCAGCAACGACTCGACCTCGAACCCCGACGAATCCGCGAACTCGTGCAAATAGCTCATCAGCTCTTCCGCGACCTGACGGCGTCGCCTCGTGGTAAAATCGGCGTCGGCGAGCCAATCCGCTGGAGCCGGCTCTCCCGTTCGGAGCAGCTCTCCAACTAACTGTTCCGCGGATAAATGTTGCCCCATGCTCAGGGTGTACATCTCCGCGAACAGCTGGCCCATCTTCTCTTTCATAGCTAATACCTGAAACAAACAAATGAGGAGATTATTTATCCAAGATCGCTAGCAAAGCCTCTAGCCGCTAGTTTATTGCAACTAGGGCATGTAACTAACGTCGAAAGCTTTCTTTTTTCATGAGGAATAAAGAAAGCGTGCCAGCGTCGCAGCAGTGAGCACGTGGGCATCAACATAAATAATTTTTTACCATTCCCCGGCCAAAAACACGTCATTATTCTTGCATCGCAGGCGGTAAAAACGAGGTATTATTCGTGAGTATGGAATAATATTCTGCGCCACGGGGATGCGCAGTAGTTTAAGGCGTGCGTACTTGGACCTTCTTCGAGTGAAGAGTCTCTTTGCAGCGAGAGCAAAAGAGACCGCACGCATATAGTACTCTAACCTGTACCAAGATTCTCTAAACGCTAATAAAAGTTTTAGGAGCATTATACATTCTCACTGTCTTCTACGTGTGCTCTTGAGTCAAAAAACTTAATAATTATTTTATTAATCTACTTAAACAAACATAAATGTCTTTTGTAATCAAAATGAAAATCAATAATCAAATCAAAATATTAAAATCATATTAGAACATTTTGAATTTTGGCGCCATTCAAGAGAAAAACAGAAAGAGCGACGCGTTGCGAGTGCGCATGTCCGAAGCAGCAGACAATGCTCTGCCCTATTTATTTTTAATTAATTTTGTTTATTTTAAAGCATGTAAGTGGGACGTGTTTTTAGCCTGGCATAGTAAAAAATCGTATACGCCACTCGGGATAAAAATGCGCGTGGGATACACGCGGCCAATAATGACGCATTTTTACCCCAAGTAGCGTAATATACTATAATGCATGTTCCTAAAAGCAGACACTACAAAACAACTGTATTAATAAATAACATAAATATAACAGATAATAGCTGGTACGCTTTTTTTTTGCATTTTTATAGAAGCTCTTAAATAGATTGATACATCACATGATGTTTTTGTCATTTGAGCAGTTGCAGCGAGGTTTGAAAAATCGCTAGAATACAATAATAATCTAATGACTATGTAGTATTATAACTTTTCATAAAAAGTGATATTGATAAATAATAAAATCATCTTATACTTGTCAAAAATTTTAAAATACGATTTCGAAACTTTTATACTTATAGACATTTTTTATTTATGCCAAAAAATACAATCAAATTACTTAAATTAAAGCTACGAAGATACGATTTCAAGTAATGTATATATATCTGTTTGATTATGTTTATTTTTATTGGAAATTAAGGTTTTGCTTAAATCTGTAAATCTATTTAAATTTATCTAAACATGTGCATAAACCTCATAGGCTGCTTCTGTTATTTTTTTTTATTCCACGTCTTTCGATTCTATCTTTATAAATCAATTTAAATAGAATTAAACATTGTTAATAAAAATGAACATTATAATTTATTTAATTCTTTTAGACCTGCAAACACATACACTATATTATATTATATTTATGATACATATATTTATGTACTTTTTCAGATTCTTCTAAAATATTTGGACAATAACCATACCATTTTCAAGTAATTACGATAACCATTATTATATCCATAGACTAGGTACATTTGAATTTACAACCATTTAGTCAGTATATCAATAAAAAACATACAGATTTACTAAAAATTAAAACAAATATTATTTTAACAACTTTAACTCTTTAAGTTGTTAAGATAATATTAAAGAAAAGTAACTGAACTGGTAATAATAACTAAAGTAAAATCATCGATTATTAAGTTTTTGATTTCAACTGCTACTTATATTAATAAACGAGCAATTGTCAGGAAGTAAAGTCCTCTCAAGCTCGCGTTGCTTTTTTCTTCGCCACGAGCTCTTACTTCTGTGATTGTGTCTTCATTTCTGTGCTTTTTAGTTATCTTGCAATTCCATTTAACTTTGAGGCACATTCAGTAACAGTTATAAATATAGATTACAAATATTTAGACTACAATTAGAATCAATGGATTCTCACAATAAAATGTTAGTTATTTTCCATGACTGATCTCATAGTTTATTAGTTTGGAGTTTTCTCATTGACTAATATGATATACATCTTGTACAATATTGGTATTCTATAAATCTCTATAAAAGTATAGAAGTTACGAAATCGTATTTACAATTTTTGACAAGTATAAGACAAGTATAAGAAAAAGATTTTATTATTTATCAATATCATTTTTTACGAAAATTTATAATACTACATAGTCATTATTGTATTCTAGCGATCATTATTGTATTATTATTGTATTCTAGCGATTTTTCAAACATCGCTGCAATCGCTGAAATGACAAAAACATCATGTGATGCATTAATCTGTTAAAGAGCTTCCATAAAAATGAAAAACAAAAGCATACAAGGTATTATCCGTCATATGGTTTTCCTTACAATATTCAAAAATTTAAAGAAAAATGAAATTTGACTTTGTCGAGATTCGAACCGGAACCCCATAAAAAGTTACAGTCGTACAAGTAATGCCTTAGTCCAATCGTAATTATACGGCAGATATAAACTAAAACTGGTACTCGCCTTTCGACCTCAACGACGTAAAATTAGTTTAAATATATATATAGTTTGCCAATTCATATATAATTTTATAAATTACACAATTACGCCTTATTGATATATATTCGCACAACCGAAATATCAGAAAATATTAATTACTGCAAAATTCTATAATAATATATATTGTTATATAGGACTATATATCCCGAGCAGAAATCAATTCCATCTATCCCTACTTGAAATCAGGCCCAGGTCAGTATACCTGATCAGGACCTATTCAAGAATGTAACGCTTAATTGGTCCGAACATGATTTGAATACTGATCGGTAAATGCATGCGTATTACACAGTATATTGTGTA
>UELU01147267.1:0-11289 GCA_900490025.1 Megastigmus dorsalis
ACAAAGCAAATAGTGAGCGCGAAGCATAATTATGCAACATATATATAGTAAATTTGCAATATCTCGGGTTCTAATTAACATTTTTGAATTTTGCAAAAACGAGCTGATTCCTTAGAAGAAATGCAACAAATGTACATATCCAGAATATAATTTTAGTCTATTGTCTCGTTTCTACAGCGTTTTAAACAATTAAATTGTTAATAACTTTTATAATATACACGGTACGAAAAAACACCTTCGAAATTCGTGATTAGCATGCAAAAATACATCTAGAAAACTTTGATGAGTGACTGGACCTCCATCGGCCAGGAAAACCCCCCTGGCCCCTAGACTATCTGAACATCGACGGTAAGTGATGGGAAGTTTCAAGGTCTTCTACCTAGTGAAGTCTACTATGAGCTTGCTATAAAGCGATGAAACTGAAAGAAATTGCTCCTTGTAACAGTAATTGGAAATGACGAAGTGGAAGAGGAAGGAGTTGATGAAAAATACATGACGGAATTATATTAACAAGTTTTATACCCTGAACAGCAAAGCCAAAAGTGTGCGAAATAAGATTTGATAGCTTAAATTGTATGTCGGATTTAAAATCATTAGCAGCAATAATAACATGTTCACTCTTATCTATCAAATTCTATTATAACTTTTATACACAAAATAAAACACCTATAAAAGATCAAATGCGTTAACCGTTGGAGTTCAGTCATCTGCAGAGATCCATGTCGTCGCTTATTTTATAGGAGGTTCTTTGCAGCAGCTTTTATGATATGATATGAAAAAGTATCCCGCTATAGTATCCATGTTCTAATAGTGAGACTCATCTAATTCTGAGTTGAACTGCCCATCAAAGGAAACAGTTATGCCATTATTGGGCTATAGATATTCACATGGATAACTAGTAAAAATGACACTGAATTTAGATACATTATGGATCCTATTCTGGTAATTATAACTTTATTGATAAATATATATAGAAAAAGAATATTATTTTAATGGACCCCTGCTGCATCTACATTAAATGTGATTTTCCTACATGGAACCTGCACTAAAATGTTCAGGATTTAATAAGGCATTTCACAAATCACAGTCTAGAAAAGTGTTCATATACTATATCTTGTCTTACGTGTCTAGCCATTAGGTTGTTCTGTGAAACACTAATATGTAAACAAAATTTCTTTATCTGTGAACAGTTTTCTCCTATTTACGAATATCTTTTAGTACACGAGATGAGATTGAAAGAAGACTACAAAAGCTTATGGGATGTAGATTGATGGATGAAACAGAATTTGATGTACAATTTATAGTTTACAATTAATTTTAGTAGTGATCATGAAATAGATGGGGGTGCACTTATATGACTGCTGACCTTTCATAGTTTACAGTCAAATGAGTAAGAATGAAATGCTGGTGAAACGTTTCATTATAGATAGCTAAAGTATTTATAAATTTCTCCATCTACTAGGTGATACTTGATGATCTTCTACGTTAAATTGTCTATTACTTGATTCGCGCACCCTTGAGTCATGGTTATTTCAAAGTGAAGGTCTCTTCGGTCTTTATCAAATTATTTTGCTCTCGAAGTCACTACTAGTTAGCCCCCGAGCAAACAGCAACGGACACTTGGGTGCTCTATTTAGATGGATCAAGATTTTTATGTCAAAATTAGTTTTAAAGATTTGAAGTAATAAGTAAATATAAAAACTAATAACTATATCTACTGACACAAATTTTCAAAAAATATAAGCTTCAAATAAATTCAGAACCTAAATTATATGTATATAGGTACTTAATAATTTTCAAGTTATCAATCCATTTTATTGTCCACTTTGCCTGTAATTCAGAGAAAGCAAGACCGAAAACCAATGACACATAGTATTCGATTAATTGTAGATTACAACTGGGTTTTTCCCTTCAAAAGATAAATCTAAGCTTTAGCCCAATCTCAAATCCGATACTGGTTCTTAAACGATGAAACATACGCATAAAAGTTGAAGATAAAACTTATGGTCAGTGTATAATTAATTATCGAGCTTTTGCATTGTTTTACCGCGCAGGTTTTTTCTAGGTCAGGACGTTAAGGCAACAATTTAAATTAATAATAGTGTATTTTATTGATGAGTGCTTTAATTTTAGAGTACTAAGAAAATTGTAGAGATCTAAGAAGTTATTCATTTATGAGTGTAATAAAATTAATTACTGAAATACTCTGCATTTATAGTGACTTACTGAATAGTATCCTTCTAAAACATGTAGGTATCGTTTACAACTTTAAAAGTTTTGATTGAGATTTGACTTTAGATATTTTTTTATTAAGATTAAATATTATTTTCAAAAATTTGTACTTATTACTAGTGTAAAACATTAATATTTTTTAAAATTTAAATTTAAATTTAAATATTAAAATATTCAAAATTTTTCTTTCTTATTTGATATATCAGTTATATAATGATGTATTATAATAATTAATAAAGTAAATCTGTGAAATTTAAAGCCATTATTTTCTATAATAACTATTCAAAAGTATAATACAAGAGCCCCTGATATAGTTTTTTTTATCAGATTTAGAAAAAGTGGAATGGATAAGTTCGCGGAAGAGTGAAATAGTATTAGAATAAATTCTGGTAGAGTAGCTGTCCCCGCGCACCACGCGCTGATCCCTTCACGACGCATGGAGAATATTACTCACTATACACTTCTTTGTGCTAGTTGCCAGAATTCTCTCTTCGTTCGTGAAGTATAAGAAATTCGTATAAAATGTAATTATCATTATTGTATATATTAGGTTGACAATCGATATGCTCTTCACTTTTCATTTCTAGTATTTTTTTTCATCCGAACTTCATTATCAAGATCAACTTATAAATTCAAAGTCCTTTTTCAACAATATTTCACCTATATTCCCTATTAATGAACAGTTCAGGAAACCAATAAGTCCGCATAAATGCAGATCAATTCTTTCTGGCTCGACAGTTCCGCGTTCTTTCAATTAGATTCTGCAAGAACGACGACACGAAGGGCTAGAAAAAGAGAGAGAAAAAGAAGTCGGCAGACGTAGGGAATGTGAATTAAAAATCAATAGCTTCAGGTACGCCTGAGATACGACGTAGGCTGCATGTACACTCGAGACGTGTCGCCAGAGAGTCTCGAGTAAAGTACGAACGAACAGCAGGAAGTGGCGGAGAAGAGGAAAAAGTTGGGCTTGAAAAGGGAATGAAAATTGTGATGATGCTTTGAGTAGGTAAATGAAGAAAAATACTCACATGATGAACGTGATTTCTGCAAGAAAAACAGTTCTTCATATGAACATTAATTTCGAAAAAGATTTTCTTAGAGTTACATTATGCTTGCACTCAAATTGGACGGCAATACAACGAGTCTTTGTTTAGTCTAGATATATATTACATACTGATCTAATAAAAGAAATTTATTAAAGTCACATCGAATTTGTAATGGGCGACCTCAATAACCCTTTACATGCTAGCTTTTATGAAAAAATAGTCGTTAGCAAAACATTTACTTCAAAGGCTTGAGGGAGTATTTACTTCTATGTAGGTAAGTAGATCTCTAAATATTTTTTTAATAGGTGCTTTTTCAAAAGTTAATCATGTAAGAGTGTTTTCGAAGCTGCCGTTTTTAAATTTGGTGTCTGGTTTTTAAAATTCAATAGCATATTCCAAATAGTTGAGCGCGGATCTAAGAAAGTAACGTTATCGCTGGTGAAAATTGGTGTACAGTGATTTACGCGGCTGTTATAATGACAAATTTCAAAGACTTGACAGCAAATCCAGAATCAGCGAAACCAAATACCCTGTATATTAATTTTTACCACGATAAGCGTTATTTTCTCAAATAAGATCTGTAATATATATGATCAAATTCGTAATAATTGACATAAACAATCCCTACATGCACTAAATAATTCTATGTTCATATATAGATATACAACAGAAACTTTATTAGATAATGAACTTTCTCGAAAAAAATACTGTTTTTTTTTCTTATTAACAAAATCTGCATTAAAAACATGAAGTATACGGATCGTTTATAATTCTATATAGCATATAATAATATAAAGATTCAAAAAACGATAGTGAGGTGAAACTTAGTTTATTCGACAATCCTTTTATGTATTATTTTAAAGGTTACAAGTTCTTTTAGTATTTAATAATTTACAACTAAAATTTTCACTGCTTTTCACGCATTAAAAGATTTAATATAGACATAGACATATACGTATACGTATACATACATTTATAACTTTAAATCATTTAAGATGATTAATGCCTGCTTACTCTTATCAAGGAAGAGAACTACTTTTCTTACTTATAGCAAACATAAATTTTATTCCAACAAAATGAGTTATTCTCGAAGCAGTAAAAATCCTTTCCAATCGAACGAAATAAAATGTCTTTTGCAAAGTGACTAATCTCGTCAAAGCTGAATTGCGCACTTGCGCAGTCGATCGAATGGAATTAAACGCTAGCTCCTCGTGCCAAACACCCTAAACAATGTTAACGTCATCTAATTACTTGTCCACGAAGAAAAATTGATCAGTCACGTGGCTAAGTGAAGTAAATACAAATTAACACACTTTTTCTACTTTTCCATGTGCACATTGTTAATTGCGCATAAGCGTTGCTTTGTTTACGTTGCAAAATTTTATGAGAAGTTCGAGTTCCATGAAAGAGAGATGATATAAGATTTTGCGGAAAATTATCACCAACTATTGTCTTATTGTGTGACGTACTTGTAATTGATCCATGACTGTCGTAATAAATAACTGCAGGAAGCAAGAAATTGCATGAAATTATTGAAAAACCATTAAGATCGTTGATTATTTGTACAAATGGTAAATTAAAAATATACCGTAGATTGCATGAAAGAGTAAGAGTTTTTGGAAATCGGCTATTAAAATCAAAAATAAAGAAACTTCTAGATTGCATACAATTGAAGTAAGTAGCTCCGCGCTGTTTTGCAATATTGCGTTATTAGATTAACTAGACAGTCATAAAATTCAATGCTTCAACTAATCCCTGAACAAACCTTTCCCGATAAAATGTCAGAGCTCAGTCGTAAAAACTTCGCATAAATTGATGCTCTATGACTTTCATTGTTGGAATTCATTCGAAACAATAAAAGTGAAAATTCATCGATCATCGATCAGGTATTTAAGGCCGCAAGAAAAATTTCTCCTGTCGAGGTTACTCGCGATCAATCGCTGTACACTCAGAGTCGCAGATTGCACAGGTCACATTATATAGACGCTACTCGGGAAATACGATACGCCCGCAAATCAATATCTACATATTAATATATATGTGTATCGGAAATGAACATACGACTCCATTGCGCGAGTGTCGTATTACTCAAGAGAGATCGCGCGATATCGTCATAGTTCACAAGACAAAAGCGAGCGCGAATATCTTCGTCATCTCTCTCTCTCTCTCTCTCGCGCGTGACTCAGTGTGTCATGGGTGTATGTTATATAGTTGGTTCGCGTGGCGCGCGAAGTTATGTACACGAACGTCTGATTTCGATTGATATACGTACTTCTTTATGTCGGACAATTAAGCGCTTATTGTGTCTTGTAAAAGCCGACCTTCGTTATATTCCAAGACTGCATTATATTACCTTTAACCTTTAGACCGGCGGCAAAAAAAGTGTGAAAAGTTGTTAGTTTTGCCATCAGAATCCATCATACATAAGTGTATATCATGGTCTATGAGGCAATATGCTTGGTTCAGATTGAGCCGAAAATTGGGCTTTCCGACGGTCTAAAATAATAAACTGCGAGGAAAAATCAGTAGAATACATAACTTATGATATTATATCGCCGCAATATTGCAGGGTACTACTGTCAACGAAGATAGACCTTAATAGAAGCATAAACTTCCATTCCATGCAAAAATGAAGCTCTCCCAGCGCAGTTGGTACCTCATAAGGCAGGTGACGCACCTGCAATTTAACTTTAACGTTCACGAACGGGCCGGAGTTCGCGCCCGACACTGGGCAACTTTTTTTTAATATTTTTTACTTTTTATGATTCTATCTTTTTTTCTACAATTTCATTGTAGATATTAATTATTTTTTATATAAATTTGCCACAGCAGAAGCACAAAAATAAAGAAAAATATGTTTTAAATTAAGTAAACAATCTTAATATTCATTGCGAAATGTACACATTTTTATTGAATTAAATCAAAGAAAAGATCAAAAATAATTGAGCAGATATGTATAATTTGAATATAAATAAATATTCGGAAGTACATATATTCATATAGCTCTAAAATTAATGTTGTTATATAGATAAATAACCTCTATAAACTCACAGATTTCATATTGTTATTTTTAATACTTTATACTATTTTGTAAAGGATTATTTGCCCGTATACGAATTAATAAATAATAAATAAATAATAAATAATAAGTCAATATCATCAAGACCAAGGCCTATACAAAAAGTAATTCTTAAAAGTTTTTAATAAATACAGGATCCGCAATCCTATAGCCATCTTCTTGCTAGTTTAGTTTTAAATTAATTTTATAACGTTTATAATCATATGTGTAAATTGGTACTTCAAATACTTTCTGATAACGTATCTTGAAGTTTTTTTTGAACCTGAAAAATTTAATGTTCTATTAGTTTTGATTTAAATAGGTAACTATTTTTTTAATAATCATATATGACATTAAAAATATCTGTCCAAAATAAATGCGATAGCCATTTTAATCCTAGATAATCATAGTTCAATAGAATCATATGGTAATAACAGGGATTGCTACAAATCCTCTGCAGTAACACTCTGCTGAAACATATGTTGTAAAATATTTAAATAATTTCTGGAGGTGCCTTAACGGGTGCAAAAGATAACCTTATTAGGTAATTTGCAGCTAGTTCAAAATATCGTTCGGGCGACAGCCACTCCCAGGTAATTATCAAAAATTAATGGAAAAAGCGTATTTAATTTCTTCAGACTTGTATCCGTGGATACAAGTCATATTTTAGGGAACTTTAATCTCATTCTACGTCAAATGATTGGAAAAGTTCAACACAGTTTTAAACTTGTTTAAACCAGATTTCAATTGAACTTTGTTTTGATAATGAGAAGTAACAAGATATTTATGCAATTTTATTGCACGCATTTATTCTGTTTTTTTCATTTTCGTTTATAAATATACCTTTTTACTCCATTCTTACGGTCTGAACTCAAGTTTTCGAATAAGCAAAAGACTGCAGCCAAGAGCATACCGAAAACCAGTATTAACAGAATGGGTGCGAATTCGTAAATGGTCAAGCTTGACGCGGATAGGATGCTTTTTAGACACTGAGGCTTTCGCGACGTCCACCGAATAATTTGTCGTTGGCGCAGGCCGACCTCCGAAATTCTTGCGAATCTATCGATAATGTGGATCATTTAATGTATCTACATCCAAAAAGCAACGTGATTGAAATGTTGAATAGACTACAGATGTATACATGTATATGGTTTAAAAATCAGAGTAGTTAGTTAGTCACATAATATTGCTGTTGATTTAAAGGGGTATATTTTTAATCATAAACAGCTATACATCCATGAGCAATTCTAGTATATTAAAACTGTCATAATAGCTGTTTCCCATAGACCCTATGTTAAAATTTACGAAAATGTGTTTATTTATATTTCTTAAACTGTACAATCTATGAACAGCCTATTCTACCAATACGTAAAATTTCACAAACTGACTTTCAATTGTTGAACCGATATAGCTCCTCAAATTAAATATGTGATCGTCGATAAATAACTTCAAAGTAACGCGGATAAATGTACATTAACCTCCAGGCGGCCGGGATGGCGCGTTTTGGTGTCATCAATTTTGACCGAATAAAATTTTTCCAAACTAAATATTAATATGTATAAAACCATTCCGTATATGCATATAGGGGCTCCTATAGGAGTACTTTCACTATTTCCAGATAGACATAAACCAAAACTGTTCCGTGACCCCCCAATAGCCCCAAGTGTAAATATATTCCTAATAAAAAAAAATATTCCATTACACCCCGCGGCCGGCCTGGCACGTACATGTGACACCCTGCTGGTCCACACTTACCACTACACCTTTTAGGAACTATACAAGGGAAAAAATCCCTAAAGTAAGACTTTAAAACATCCAAAAATCCCGGACGCCTGGAGGTTAATAATAACCTGGAAAACATTATGTAATTGATATGCAATTATGTGTGCGTCTTTAAAAATTACAGCTTCGGAATTACCCAATCCTCATTATTTCTACGAATGTGTTATTGAAACTGACAGCGAAAGTCGAGTAGGTCGGCTGTGCAAAATGAACCTCGGTGAGTTCGCAAATCTCACGATTGTCATAGAATCGATTAACGAATGGATATCCTACGTCAGGGTGCGTGTGGTACGCAAAACCGCCTTTTTGCACCAACATCATCGCCTTCTCCGGTAGCATGTACTGCTCGCTTTCTGGTACCTGCTGCCATTTCTTCTTATAAAACATTTGCGTCTCCCAGTCTTGCTTCTGTAAATAACAGATATTGGTCGAATTCTAATAAAGTAATATTCAGAAAGAGTTGAGCTAGCTAATTTTTTCTGGTACCCCTGGTACCACATCTATGTAAAATATAAATATCAAATATTTTTAAAATATATTTTATTGTGTTATAATTTTTCAATATTTGGTGAATAGAACAAAACATTTAGTTAGAGGAAACTAAACTGCGGTTTTTTCTTACTTTAAGGAAAAAATCGAAGTAGACCATCCATTCTGATGCTAGTTTCAGATCCGTTTTGGCAAGCTCGTTCAACGAATCGTTGATCTTGAAAAGTGGCTCACTCAAACGAACAGAAACTATGCTGGCCGAATAGTAGTTGTAAAAGAGGAGACTAAATATCATTATGAAAAAAAAAGCGATGCGAACCGGTGCATAAATCATCTTAATATCTGTACCTATTGAAAAAGGAAATAACCATATACTCTTGTAATTAATTGTCTGCTCTGGTAAGGTTGATTTGAGTATAGAGTTTTAAACAGAGTTTAAGAAGGAAAAACAAGGTGGTCCCCTAGAGACTGTCGCTACTAACTGTTCTTAATTGTTTTCTAGTTACCAATGATATGATTGATAACATTGAAACGCAAGAACATAAGACAAAAAAGATTCTTACCTTGTTGGCATATTGCGCCAACAATTATCAAAATCGCGTTCGAATAACGCATGAATGCACCGTCAGAATTTTCATATCCAAAAGCCGTGGCTATAAACCACACACAAAGTCCGAATAAAATAGACGTCAAATACCAGATTTCCATCGCGAGCGGTCGAAGTATTTCGTACATTTTGATCAACTGTGGCTGTGGACTTCGAAACATAAAGACGGTTCTAAAATGGTATAATTTTTACAAAGTCACTCGGATATTTGTAGGCAAGGAATGCTTATATGTCTAATTAATAATTTATACTCCGTAAGAGTCGCGAGATATTCAAAATTCTAAAGAATTTGAGAAACACCCAAAAGAAATAATATAGAGTGCATTAAATTTTTGAAGCAGCTTAAATGAATAGCTTTTTAACCGAAACCCTCAATTACACGTGAAATTTTGTTGTCTTATTTAAACGTAGAAACTCCTAAGCTCTCTTTATTTTCATAATCAAAGTTGTATCATAAAATAACAAAAAAATAACATTGTAAATATCTTCATTTACCTGAAAGGCCATGACTGATGTACGTACTTGACTATGTACGTTCTTTTCGTATTCATAGTCATTGGAGTTCCCGTCAGGTCGATTACATTGTTGTTTAATGCTTTTACCATAGGACCAATTGTATCGCCTACTTGCCATGTAGGAAATACATCAGTTTTCATCCTAGAAAATTATTATCTCTGCGTTACGAAGAGATCCCCAAAAAATTGATTAGTTATCTTTATATCGAACCTACTTGAAATTGTACATCTCGGAAAGGTGAGAAACCACCGCAAATCCAAATTTAGAAAGTCCATCCCTCGGAGTATTTCCGTAATCTTGCAAGTAATCGTTCAACGACACGTTCTCGGGTTTGTAGCTCTAAAATAAAATATCAAAGGTGCAGTCGATGCATGTAAGATCTACGTGAAACCATAGTTTCCGAAACAAAGTTATTCAGGATACTCACAAGATGCAAGAAGGATACCCTCACAACCATACCCAGTAAATTGGCCCTTCTCAAAAATCTAGATTGACTAAGGGTCATGTTCAGTCTGCTAGTCCCTCGCCAGGATCCAAAATATGTGATGTTAAGCGTACCTCCACGCTCCTTCCAAATGTTGTAAGCGTCGTAGAGATCATAGCCATTGGTGGGCGAGGGTACGGCTAATACCAGATCCGTCGACAGACCGAAAGCTTTGTCATCTAAGATGCTGCTTACCTTGTCCACGCTAGTGCCAAGTAATAGCCAACAATGCAGTTCGTCGTACATCCTGAAGTCCGAAGCCTGTGAGGAGAAGCCCAAGTATGCTCTTCTTTATGGTTACAGCTACTTATTAAATAGCGTGAATAACATTTTAGTGCACCCGCTAATAATTATTATAGAACTAAACCTTTACTCAAAAACGAGTTGTTCAATAATCGTTCATATTGCAAAGTAATTACTATCTCGTTGAGTATATCCAAATGAATTTTCGGAAGGATTTGTTCATGCATGGATTCTATTTTGGCTTTATAATTAAGCAATCCAGGAAGTTGCATTCATGCTTTCCTTACCTACATTAATTTTGTGCAAAGATCCATACGTATTTCAATACTTAACAACTACCTTCATTTGTGATGATTAGATATTACGACTGAAATTGAATAGCAACGAACGTGTAAATTGTGGTTCGGAATGAAATGATTGTTCTAAATCTAAATCTGTAAATATAATAGTGATTACTTA
This sequence comes from Megastigmus dorsalis, assembly GCA_900490025.1. Classification (NCBI taxonomy): domain Eukaryota; kingdom Metazoa; phylum Arthropoda; class Insecta; order Hymenoptera; family Megastigmidae; genus Megastigmus; species Megastigmus dorsalis. The sequence continues at coordinate 10,917 of UELU01147267.1, forward strand.
ATTTTATTAAAGTCAAAAATGAAGGATCGGCATCTTCTCAAATTTTCATTAAATACAATTAATTCTAAAAAATTATGAAAATAATTTAAATTCTCTAATAATAATTAGAAAAATGAAATAACTTTCATAATTATTTACATAAGATGAGACAAACACCATATTTTCAATCACGTACTATCTAATATTTTTCTACGAACTTGACACTAGCTTAGAAATAACTATTAATATTCAAAATATTACAAAAACAAATATTGTGTGAGAAAAAAATCAGATGATTAAAAATATAGACACATTGACATTATTTATTATTTAAAATTTAAAATTTTTATATTATTATTAACACTTTTAGATTTTTAGATTTTCGGAAAGACAT
>UELU01147267.1:11645-71585 GCA_900490025.1 Megastigmus dorsalis
CAATTAATTCTAAAAAATTATGAAAATAATTTAAATTCTCTAATAATAATTAGAAAAATGAAATAACTTTCATAATTATTTACATAAGATGAGACAAACACCATATTTTCAATCACGTACTATCTAATATTTTTCTACGAACTTGACACTAGCTTAGAAATAACTATTAATATTCAAAATATTACAAAAACAAATATTGTGTGAGAAAAAAATCAGATGATTAAAAATATAGACACATTGACATTATTTATTATTTAAAATTTAAAATTTTTATATTATTATTAACACTTTTAGATTTTTAGATTTTCGGAAAGACATGCTTTCAATATAATTTCCGATTTTTTTCAATCTTTTATTAAGTATCCCCGTAAAAATAGAATTTATACTACGTTAATTAGTCCTTACTTCGGAAAATGCTGATACAATACTTTTTGCATCGTAACATCGAAGATCAAGGAATACCCCTAATTTCCTATAATCAGATTTTGCAAAGCGATGTATTCGATGCTTATAATTCATTTTATTTAAAGATGTTGAAATACCGATTTGATTGAAACTTCGGACTAAAGATAGATCGTCTGAAAATGTAAACGATTTCATTGAATCTTAGTGTGTTTTCTGTCTGATGTTAAAGTACTTACGATTTCTGTTCAAATATTTTCATTTGTGTACAATCACATTATCACTTTAATAAATACCTTTTATAGAATTGCACGAAAATCCTATAACACTCGGTGTTCTTTTCCAGTTAAAATATTCAAAAATTAAATTGTTTTCATTATTAGTACAGACAGTAATGAATATAGAAAAGAAAATCGTGATTTGAAAATGCATTGCTCGTACGCGAACTATTTACGAAATTTAAGTCACATTTTTTACTAAGAAAATATAATAAACAGTAGAATCCTCGAGTCATTGAAGACTAGTGACTATTGAATAACATAGAAGGAAAAATATGTATTTTATGGCATAGCGTGACAATCGCGTATTAGTAGAATGTCACTCTTAGTGTTATTGAATTATACAAAGCATATTCAATGTTTAATTTGTACTGCAATACCCTATATAAAGAAATAGCCAACAAATAAAATCTATTCGAATCTTGCATGATCTTTTTTATTTTTTGTCTTTTATAGTTTAGTAAATTTATTAATTGGTACTTTTCGATTTTTCACCTCTTCAGCTATTTCTATAACGTCATTTACTTTCACCTTATTATCGTGTCTAATAATAATATTCGGCGTCTTTTTTCGAGTCACTTTACCTTCAGACTTTGTAGCTTGAGAATATATCTGTGTAGGACTATAAGTTAATGGTTGAGTGCACATTTTTATTTTAAGCAATCCGTTCGTTACTTTTAGATCTTTCAGATTTCATTCTTTTCCTGTATTTCTTTATTTAATTCTTGCAGATATTTATTATTTAATGTAAGTATTTGTATTTTGGAGTCTAATACCTAGATTTCCTTTATAAATTCACTACTGATATCTTTTTCTTTTTTTCCCTTAGTTCTTAATAACTTTGCTTTATAAGTTAATATTGAGCACCGATATTATCACTTTTGTTTCCTCTATACCTTATATATTCTTTGAGTTCATCTTTTTCTTGTTTTAAAGTATATACTTCTTCTTTTAAAGTACTTTTATTATACAAGCATTATCACAAAGAATACAAGCTACTGTTCCTACTTTTTGATCAAGGTGACTTTTAAAATAAATGCCAGGAGAGATTGAAATGGGATTGAATCATCCACCCGCCATCTTGAACGATTTTCATGTATTAATAAAATTATATGTTTCTGTACATTTATATACTGCATTCAAATATTTTAATGAAATATTGTAAAAGGTAATATGTATTGGTTTTATTTATTAGATTCTCACTTATGATCAACATTTATATTAATTTACGTTCGATACATTTTAAACTGTTTACGTAAAGTGGAAGTTTTTTTAATAAAAAAATAGAGGATACAGAAAGAAAATTTAGAGGAAAAAATATAGGATATACTTTTATGTACTGATGTATTTTTATTCACCGAAGTACTTTTATGCACCGAAACATTTTAAAAGGTCAAAATAAGTGGGATGTTAGAAAGGAGAAGGAAACCCATTAAAGTGGTCGCGAAAAAAAAGTCCTAATGAAAGCTCTTTGATATAATAGAAGATTTAATTATTTGTGTATTACGTAGCTGTGTACAATTCTTAGTTGAAAAAAATATGCATTAGATATCAAAAATTTTTAGTATATTTTTAAAAAATTATAAAATAAAATTACGATACTTTCAAATTTATGTATCAAACTAGTGAACTGGGCAAAAGTGTAAAAGGAAAATTAATATTATAAAGCTCAAGAATATTGCGAAATCGTTTGCAATTTTGCAAGAAAAAGAAATTGTACTTTTTCCTATTTTCGAGAACAAAACAATAAATAGTAAATGTACTCAATGTCGACACGGGTACGAAAGGTGATTATTTAGCTCATGTGGTGAGCGGCGTATTACGCGTATATGGTATAGCCGCACTTTTATGAATGTTTTGATTTTTCCAACTTCAATCCTATTATACTAGTAGATAAACACAAAAATATCCAAACATACGGAAAATCCAATCCTCGCCACACAAATTTACAAGCACGCAAATACCAACCCAATCACACAAATATATACTTACAATTATATTTAAGACCACAAACATATGCACGCGTGCATACATACAAATACACATACAAATATATATTCGAACAAATGCAAACAATCAGGAGATCAAACGACATCGTAGCGTTACAGCATATCATAATCTGATGCGTGCCTATCAATTTTTGCGCGGACGAGACAATGCGCGACAAAATTGTATCCACACATAAAATAGTGAAAATTTCACACATTTACATGTGACGATGGAATTCAGATGTGAAATACGTAAAAAGTTCACATATTGCTTTCACGTCGAAAATATGTGAAAATTCCACATATTCAGATTTAGAGAGTAGACGAACTTACATATGGCAAAAAACAGCGTAAATCAAATATTTTTGCAATATTTTGAAATATAATTTTATTTAAGTAACTCTATATTATATGATTTTGATAGTAATTTTTTTCATTCTTAAAAGACTTTCTACTTTTTGTGAAAAAAAATGTTTGAACAAGTCATGTTTTGACAAATTAATTAGACAACGTTCCAAGCATATTTGGAAATTTAAAATGGTGGCTATATAGGATCAGATCGACCAAAAGTGTTCTCCATGAATGAAAAAATATTGTTCTCCGAGTGTTAAACATTTTTATATAGAAAATGACACACGTTATTGTAAATAAAATTTTAATTATTTTTATGTCACATTTTTATCTAGCAACTTTTGGTACTGAATTTAAGGGGATTATTTTAGTTATCGTGATGCAATCTTGTTTAAATGTTAATTTTATTTAAAAACAGCTTAAAATTTGATTACTTGCAGCATTAACTATGTACCTTTACATATATGTATAGATGGGTGTGAACATATAGGTATAGATAGCCGAATACTTCCAGCGCTTCTAGAAATTTCTAGAAGCACGAAGCGAGTCGGCGAGTTACCGATTGTGGGTACTGTTACCAGCGAACGGTTCGCCAACTCTTACCATTGCTGGAAATCTTTATCGCTTACTAACATGTGGAAATTCCGGGAAAACGAATCAGTCATTGATTGCTCATATTAGTCGGTTAAGTCAGTACCATTAAAGTTTGAAATAGATTTTCAATTGCTGTTTGATTTTTGTAGTATGATAAATGAATATTTTTTTTATTAATTTTGAATTGTTTTTTAAAATTAATAATCTTAAGTTTACTACATTATATTTTTACAGGACTGCTGTTTTTGAAAATATATAAAAATAAAAAATAAAAGTGTTTTTTAATAACGAAAAGAATGAAGAATCCCGAAAGGTATCTCCTAAGAGAAACGTATGCATCTCTTCCAGCTGTCTGGAGCTTACCAAAATATATAATTTTTGCACAGTTTAAATTATAAGAAAGCAGATATAACATATCAAATATTATAAGATACTCAATTTAATTAGATTATATAATATATATACTTATTCAATTTCCCATTACATAAAAGGGTGACATTTTTATCTAATTTAAATCATGTTTCGCCTATTCTGAAAAATAAGGAATACGCACTGTTACACATTTTTACGTTTTTTATTAAAAAAATATTAAATTACTTTTTTCTGACGCAATTATAATATTCACAAACTATTTTTTCTTTTTCACATCGATTTTGTTATCATTTCTACATTTTATAAAATAATCATCATAAGCATTAAAAAGATATCAGTAAAAGGGCTTAATAAATTATTTTGTAGGTAATGACTTGATATAAATCAGTAGTGACATGAACAATTAAAAAGGTATATATACATATATATGCGCATTACACATACGTTCTTTTATGCAATCTTACATCCTCCAAAAGTATTAAGAGATTACGACATCCCATTTATCTTTATTAGTTGATCAATAATCTTCCGAAGCGCTAAAATAAAAAAAGTGCTAAAAATTTTAGCATCACGTCTCGCACGTCACGCCATTGTTTCAGTTCGAGCTACTGAAAATTCTACCTATAATCATCGTGCAGTACTTACCCGAGCTGCGGGTATACTATAATTTTTATTTTCATGCTTCTATAAAGGATAATAAATAGTTAAATACCTATGGATATTATCGCTAAGTTAAGGTCGTGTACTCTAAAACCAAACATTGTTAAATATTTCAAAAAGATAGGATAAAAAAAATTATAGCGAAAACATATTATTCAATGTAATCAATTATTTTATCCAGTTCAATAGTTTACTTAACCAAGTACCAAAAATAGTTTTTCGACAACATCTATTTCTTATTCAAAAAGACTTATCGCGCATATCAGACTGTAAGTAAACGACGACAGTAGTCACTTATTCAAGTAAGCCTTGCGCTGACCGATCGTACGATTGCAGTCTGTATTAATGAGAATTCGAACAAGATTTAAATAGAGCACCATTAATAAATATTTCACTCGAGGATTTACTACAAACATCCTTTTGTTTGCTTTAGCTTTAGCTATAGGCTAATGTGTTCCCCTTTCGCTCTTGACATCTTCATAAGTTTTTGTAAGAAATAAAAGCTCGATAAAAGCGTAAAAATGCAGTTTTTTAATTCAAAATCGTATTACACTTTTAATATAGTATTCTTTTTTAATTATCTATCCAAATATTTATTCTGCTCGAAAATGTTCTGGTGCGTATAAAAATTTGAAAGGAATTTCAGAATTATCAAAAGCTTTAACATTTGAATATCAAAGTAAACAATGCATCTTATTACTTAGTACTGTGCTGAAAAACCGAATTTGCATTTATTGCTCTATCTTGATTATAGCTCTCATGTATCTGCTGATATTATCTCGCTGCACAGAAATAGAACGTGACAAGCCTTAAATAACTGAAAATAATTAATCGCTCATACGAACTATATAAAAGCTTTTAAGGCGTCCATCGAAGTTCAAAAATTATATGTATACAACAACCACATCTTGTATATAAATAGTCCGACATTAACGATGTGTCAAAAATGACGAATGTTACGCAACAGCAGCAGCAGCAGCAGCTAAAGACATTATGACTTTTTTGTTTAGCACGGAAATGAGCGCATAAGAAGCCCTTGAGAAAAGGAAGTCAAGTATGCATGCAGAAGAATGGGAATGGAAATACGCCAGTTATGAACTATAATACGGTGTGAGGAAATCGATCTGGGTAAAATATATATATATATCGTTTTCTATGCGATGAAAATCCTCGAGCGTTCAACTTCATTATATCGATCTTTTCAAAAGAGTTTGCAGAGCCACGTGCTCGTCAGCATAATTCCCATTAATTCCTGCAGTCCTAACCCATCATTAAATGTTCAAATATAGGAAAATTATAATATTTCCGATCCATCTTATGATGGATTGTTGTTATAAAAGTCACATTATCCGCATGATTATAATACGAACGTTCGCAAACAGAGCTTTTACAGTGATGAATGTAATAATAACATTGTAAAAGTGTAAAGACAGCGTAATAAAACGAAATGTAAGCTCTGTAATAATTTACTTATAGCTGCATTGTATTTAATAGCGCTATAAGTAAATCTTTAATGAAATAAAATGTAATGCAATTACAGTCACACCTCTTACGCAACTTTAGAATCAAGCCAACTTTGGTGCTATACTGTAGTAAAATATAAAATGTAATGTGATTATTTTCATTTGAAAGTCTATAGAAAGAATACAACTAAATTTTAACTGAAATATATGTTTAAATTTTTAATTATAATATATTGTTGTAATTCATGTGTATTCTCAATATTATCGATGGCAGAACAATAAGTAAAGCTAAATTTATTATAGGTAGAGTATTAGAAATATATTTGATATATTAGTAGACGAATATTGATTATTAGAACGAAACAGAAAGTATTTTCGTAGAGGGTCTTAAGCTTCGAGTATAGAATGATGCGAACATTAACACACCTCAAGCAGTTGGCTCAAACTCTGTGCAATTTCTTCGATATTTTTATACAAATGTATAACCAAACTTACATTAGTTCTATATAATTATAATACCATTATAAAAAAAATTAGAAACACTATCGAGGCTCAAAATTCCATTTCAAACAAATATTATTTCTAAGTTGTCAAGAATTAATTCAATATTTAATATTATTCAGTTCATGATTTACATAATTGGAGATATTGTACACGTAATTTTCACGTATACACAGTAAGTGACGCCCAGCTTCGTAACTGTCATGCAAATCGTGAACCGCTAACAACTTGTAACAGGGATTTGAATAATCAAACGACTTAATGCATCTGACAAAGTGACGCCTGTCGGCTAAAATTATTATCTATCATCGCTTGCCACCACTTTGCGAAATTCACCCCCTACAACCCCATTATTTATCATGCCAATACCATTAGACCCTGTAGCATTCTACTAACCGATAGTCAAAGAATAAATAATGCGCCAACGTAAATACACTGAAAGAGCTTTGATAATATAATTTCTACACATTTTTCGGAAATTATTCATAGCAGAAATCTAATTCTTAACGAATTTTATTCTTTTATACTTACTTGTTCAAAATTAAGTTAATTGGAATGTATGAAAAATTTTTTATATTACAAGAAATACTTTTGAAACATTTCTTTTTAATATTTTAAAAATACATCTTTTAAATTTGACTTTTTTTATATTTTTAATAATAGAAAAAACATTTTAAGATACAAAAAAGAAAAGTCTTTTTACACACAATTTATATTTAAACGATTTACCAAAGTACTCATTTAGAAAATATGCTTTATAAATGAAACTAAACATTTTCCTTTTAGATTAATATAAATATATTGCTTTTATTTATTTAATAAAGAAGAGTTGACTCATTTTTTTTATTAAAGTTCAGTTCCATCTTAAAATCTTTAAAAGTTTTTAAAAGCTCCAATTTAGCTTTCACGTCTGCTTCTGACGTTTCTATCAAGCCATTTCTTATCTGCGAAGAGTTCTCTAAAAGAGGACATCCTTTAATAAAAAATGATATGAATGCATAGTTCAATTGATTTTAAAGAGGAATCCAATATAAAAGATAAGTTTTTACGTGGTATCGAATACCTATATATTCCCCGTGAATGCAGTTTTTTAATATAGACTCTATAATATTATAATCGTCAAATTAAAAATTATGTTTTATTTATAGAAAATCAGTGATGTGAATAATTAGTCTCGAACATATCATAAAAATGATATTTATTATTATATATAAACAGAAAATTCTTGAGTTTAACATTATGGCTTTCAGTAACATTCGGTAACATTGTGACTAAGCTGAGTATTAAAAAAATTTATTTGTGATTTTCAGACAGATTGTATAATTTTTATTTTGTAATAGTTTATTTCTGATCGTGCGTGTACACATGTATATACCTATATGCGTCCGTGCGCGAGTATTCTTATATGTATATAATTGGGTAAACTCTTGAAATCAAGAACAGATATAGAACGATTTTAATCTAATGAGTTTTATTTCATTGTACTTTTAACGGAATTGTGATTAAAAAGTAGTAATTAAGAATTATCGATACGCTTTTTTACAACGAAGTTCCTACCTTAAGACAGTTTTTTTTTCATTTTTAAAGTGAAAGAGCTTGGTATCTTAGGCGAGTAGAAATAAATGTGAAAGCGTTTTATTGCCTTACTTTTGAAACGTACTGAAAGACTTTGTAAAAGAGTTATCCACTGTTATATTTCAATTTATATAAAAAAAATTAATTAAAAACGCGAGTGTAAGACGCATTAAAAATATGAAAAATTAAAGATGAATTAATTATGAAATTTCTAAGCAAAAATTTGATTTACTAACAATATATGTATAATAGATTTGTACAATAGCCATTTGTATGAAGTCAAGCGGTCATTGCTTCATTACATGCAACTATTAAAGAACAGGTCAACAATTTTTGTCACTACGAAGTCACTGTAATAAGACTTATGATAGGCACTCATTACAAGCAATGACAAACGAAAATACAGCGAAAGTAAAAACAGTTGATCCAATGATCGAAGATCAAAAAATTGATCGCAATTTCGATAATCCGATAATTGGACTAGAGGAGAAGTCAATGCAAAATGGATGGTGGTTCTTATTAAGACATGTCAGACTGAAAATGGTTATAAAAGTAAATATTTATCAAAAGAGCGTGAAAAGGAGAGAGAAGAACTTATACTTTTATATTATATGTAGTAATGAAATAACGTATAATTTTTCTAAATTTATTAGAAAAGTAGATAAATAATATCAATTTCATAAAAGTAATTATTCAGGAAAGTATTGAAGCATCAATTGCAGCTGCATTGAGCTGGTTATTATTTGATAAGAAAAATTTCAGAAAAACTTCTATTTCTGTAGAATTATAACTTCTTAAATAACAAGTATAAATGATAATTACACGGGTACACATAATTAAAAACGTATCCTGTTCTTGGGATCTGACTAGGCATATTTTTGTCTATTATGAACCACTGAATCTAGCCTTAGAATTGATCCATCACGTCTGGATTTTGAGATATCTTATATTACAAGAATTTCGAGATATCTTAAATGACGAAGCTAAAATGATTTATCATTCATTATAGAAAAGATTTAAGTTTCGTTTAACCAAGCACGTAAGAATTTACTTCCTTATTGCATAATTTATCATGTTTTTGAAATTTCAAAAAAGCTCTTCTACATAAAATACTAATTTCTCATTTTAGTTCTTTAAAAACGCAAAATATTAAAAAAAAAATCTTTGGTGCATTTTTATTGCATATTTGTTTGAGAAAAAATTCTGCGTACATGAAAATGTGAAACATTCCACAAGATCAAAGATAACACTTTATTTACAGTCTTGAAACAAATACTTGTTTAGTAGTTATCGTAAAAACATAAGCTGTAACTTCTGTTGTTATCAGATAATAAAATCCAGACGAAATTTATTTTTAAAATTCGATTTATATACTCAGAAGAAAACTTTCATTGAATCAGAGAAGTTATTAGTTACTACCAACGGTGATTTAATAAGTTGAACAAAATATTGTTATAAGAATTAAATTATCAGTTCAACTAAATATTTCATCAAATCAATAACTGCGCAAATATCATTGGATATCATGAATGAATTCCACCCACAACCCTGTAGAACAACGTGACAAATCTATGTAAAGTTTGCATTCCAAAAGTCAAAGCCGCAAATCAAGGAAGTGTAGCGATAACCGCCAGTAAAAAAAGTCAATTCCGAAACTACAGTTACCCAAGGCGAGTCGAGGCAGATAAAATCACTGCATAACTGCAATATACATTTTCACGCCTTAATCACGGAAAATATCATTTGCTCCAACCTAAATCATCCGAACCGTATAACATTCACCATCCAAAAGTGTTCGCTCTCCCAACTAAATCGAACAAAAAAAACATAAGCTGCGAGAGAGCGAGAAAGAGGAAGCCTCGATACGAGGCTCTGGTACACAACAGGATGGAAGTATGACCATCGCGTCGAGGCGCGGCGCGTCGTCGTCCAGTGCTACACCGGAAAAAGGTGGCTATATATATATATATATATATATATATATATAGGTGCAGAGCGTGCAGTGCGTCGGTGTACGTGCGCGTCGGTCTCGAGCACGTTGTGTGTACTGTATATAGCCGGTAGAGCTTAGCGTTCGGCGGTGGGGAGGTGGGATTTAGTACAGGACGGCGGATCGGAGGACTGGCATTGTACCTAGAGCCACGGCGCGGCAAGGCGGTGTCCGACTATGTACTGTTCTGTTCCACTGGCGCGGCTCGACCGCGACGCCACTGCCGCCGTTGCCGCCGCCGCTTGTTTATCCGCTACTGCCGACGCATAAATCCCTCCTGTCTCTCTCGTGCGCGGTGGTGATTTTCACGAGCGCGATTCTCGAAACTGTGCGTGCAAGGAAGTCGGACGCGTGAGTTTTTCGGTTCGAGGGGCACGAAGAGTTAAAGGTTGTTGTTGTGGTTTCCATGGATCAGATAATGACCGACGGGATCAACCCGGCGAAATGTGATGTTTACGAGCTGCTGTGATAAAGCTGATTTTCATCTTTGCTTGTGCTATTGAGGGGTTTTGCTTTTACCTTGTTGTTCGGGGGTAGTTTGAGCTGTAAAAAATGGTGTTCGATCCTGTTACGGAGGAGCAGCGCCAGCAATTCTTTCAGCAAGGATGCGGCGCTCATCTGCCAGGGTAACTAACGCACATGCTTCGCGTTTTGCTCGACTTTCGCGGTTTGTTTACGTTGCGCTTCGAGCGACACTGACGATGGATCGCGGATGATATCTGCCTGTGATTGCACGGAGAAACGTCATTTTTTTTGAGTTATGAAATGAATTTTGACGGTATAAAAATGCGATTAAATATTTAATTGACTTTTTCGTGGGCTTAATAAAACAAACTCGATTATAAGATAAGTCCTATTAATTTAAATTACTCAGTGTTATTAAAATAGAATTGTTTGTACTTTTGATATTAAATCAGCTACTTCAATGTTTCCAAATATTTCACAAGTTGGTTTATGAATATATATACCTATGCAACAAATAAAACTTCTTTCTAATTAAAATGATGGCACAAGCATTTAAAGAAATTTAATATTAACTTAAATCTTGTACTCATTTGATATTTATATTCCATTATTGCAGTCGTAAGAATTCGTTAAGTATCTCTTTTAAATTATTTTTTTTTTTTCATATTTTAATTAGTGTTTCTTTGTTAGATGTTCCATAAATAAAAGAAAGCACTGTGGAGTTTACAGAGTCTCAGTCTTTTAAAACCAAAAAATACTTTAAGAATAGAAAATAATCAATTTCACGGCCAATTAAATGAAACGGAAATGATAAGAACGAAGACGATGCATAATAGTGTGTTGAAAAACGCAGCGTTTTTTAGACTTCATTCATAAGATGTCAATGTCGCGTTCTGCTGAGTAGTTTGCTTCACGAAAAGGTTCTCAAGACAACTAAAGCTCCCGGTCTATTTTTGTACTGTAATTTTTCTTGTTTACTACATCGTTTATAACTATATTATAAAATTATTTATAATGCACATTTTTAATTAAATTATATTATTTATAAAATAATTTTATCATAATACTAGAGCTGCACGATTGAAAATTTAGTATTTTGCGTAAATAATTTTTGTAACTTTTGTGTTAAATCGAATATAGTATAATAATATCAACAAAGCTAATTCGTTATATATAAAAGATGTGTACCTGAAATTTGCCAGTTGAATTTTAAATAATTGAAGTAAAAAGTAGTATACTATACATTTAACTGTACAGCAATAATAAATAATAAATTATTGAAATCAAAATCGTACAGAAAAAAAATGCTAGCGCAAACATATGTGATGCAGAGAAATTATTGATCTTATCGTTTATCACGGTAGCACTAGTTAATTGAGTTCGCGTAACTCTATTGCGGTGCAGTGAATAATAATGCACGTGCGCCTAGGCATTGCATAATAGTAGCAAATGCCGAGTGCTTACATATGAACTGAAAAGAGTTAAATGCCGTCAGATGCCGTTCACGTCCTTTCATACTCATCGCGTTCCAATTGGCATTTATACAACGAGCCCAGCGCACACTTGAGTATTTACAAAGTAAGAGATAAAAAAAAGTCTATCAGTTGCTACTGCCGAAGCCTATATTTGTGCATCTGCATAATCGTTATTCTTTTATTTGAATAATATCATGAAATTTTTAATTATCTTTTATTACATCAGGATTAAATTAGTTTTACTTTTAACATTTATATTCAATTTAATTTTTTGCCGTATAAATTTTCTTTTATGTATACTTAAAATTTTTTTATTTTTTTTAATTTAAATAAAACCTGCCCTATAATGTTCGACCACAGCTCTCGTATTAAAAAATCAATAAGAAAATATAAAATATAAAAATTAGATAATGGACGTATTCTTGTAAAAGATTATTTAAAATTAAATTACCGACATAATACATAATATAATTTTGTAAATAAAAAGTACAAGATACTAAGAATCCATTTTATTTTGCTAAAAGTTTAGTAAATATTAAACAATAAGCTTCAACTATTGTACGTCAAGATATACGTGCCTATATTTTGTATAATAAAAACATTAATCAACTAGATAAATTCCGTTACTTTGACTCAACCTGTTTCCGAGATACACTTAAATATACATATAGCGATACCGTACGGAAACTCTAGAACTTGTAGATTAAAGTTTAAGAATTTTTAAAAACACGCGCATTTTCGTATTTATCTCGCGTCGCGTGAACATTTCCTCTCCGCGAACCCAATAAATCAAAGAGATACATTATAGCGCTCAGCACCCAAGATGTAAAAATATCCCGCGATGACACTGATATTTTTCGTACAACTCGAGCTAAGATACACAAGTAAATGCGTTTATTTGTACGGCGATAATAAAAAAAAAGAGAAAGAGAAGAAGTAAAAAACAGGAACTACGTGGCTATGCGTGCGAGCGATGGACAGAGTAATACGCGACTTCCCTGCTATTTGTACACTAGCGCTGCAGGGATTTTCTGACGGTGTAAACACAGAAAATGTGTGTGTGCACGGACGTCGAGTATCGCACAAAAGACGTGGATCGCTTGAGCGTGAACCTGCGCTCCCTCGCATTTTTTTTCCTGGATACACGCCCTTAAAAGGTTCACATTCCTCGCTGACGCTACTGCACATGTCATGATTTATAAACACAGTTAAAAGTTCATGCACGCGATTGAAGTTTAATAGGTTTTTTCTTTTTTTTAAATGGCTTTCCGACACTTGGCTATTATCTTTACGACTGAACCTTGAAAAATTCCCATCCTGGTAATCGAATTTCTGTATATTCAAGGGCTTATCTTTGAACAACATAGATCACAATTAGTAAACTATATCGTTATATGTTTTTCTTTTCTTTTGGAAAAATTTAACAAATACAGTTTCAGATATTTTGTACGCATAAAGATTTACAGATAAGAAAATGAACTTTTTAATATGTAAGCTTTTTCTTTAATTTTTAAAATTTTTTATAATTATGATATGTAATCGACACTAAAGTATACACACTTAGTACCTTGCAAACAAGTTTCCAACACTGTACAAACTTCTCAGTATTATACCCTTGATGCCGTTTTTCTTATGTAAGAATCAAGCGGCATCAAATTATGGAACTAGTTCGCATGACTGACCATATACATATTCAAGTATAAAACTGGAATCCACCCCCAAGTAGAGCAGGTCAATGTAACGAGCAACAAAAATGCACGTGTGTCAAGTATATATGCTATAAAATTCACGAGGGTCAACAAGTTAACGCATCTCATGCTGCGGTTGAAATCCATTTTTTTGCTCGTTATGAAAAGGGGCGAGGATTTGTGTAAGCGCGATGTACTTATATATGACTGCGACTGCGTCCTTTTGCTGCTGCAATTTTTTTCAAAGTGCGAGGATAATATTCGTCTGTAGATATTGGATGAAATAGTTTGGAGGATACTCGGTGATTCACAGACGTACGCTACATTCACTACGAGCTTTTAAACTTGCATACTTTTTAACAGATACACTCCCGCTGTAAGAATATTTGAACGGACATATAGCTCTTGAAAAAAATAATTTTTTTTTAAAGGTTGTTTCCAAGGTGCGAAGGTCTTAACCCACTTCTGGAATAGAGAAAAAGAAACTTGATCTATTAAACAAAAACAAAAAATCATTACAATTAACAAAATATTAAGTGTAGTATTATGCACTGCAGTTTTTACTTACGTTGCGATGTAAATACGTCTTACCAAACTCGGTACGTATCTACTTACCACTACTGTTTTCATCTAGACGAATGACCCGCTAGTCTTTAAATAACGACGACTTAAAAAATGTACAGTTTTAGAAAATGTCCATAATTTATAAGACCGTTTATTTCTATAAAATTCTGAAAATCTTTAACTGACACTTTCCAGGCTTACTTACTAGGTATGGTGCGCGAAGGCTATGTGATTTAAAAATAGAAAATTTTTCTTAGTAGGGAAAAGCCAATAATTTATAATGCGATCACTGAACCTCTTGCGCACACAAAACCTAAATGAGGAATAAACATACAGTTGACTAAAACAAAAATTTATAAGAATAATATATTAACATAATAGTATATTGTATCACTTGTACAGAGTACTTGTGATACGAATTGTTTTTAGAATAGCGAAAGAATAGCAGAATTTAGAAAAAAAAAAAGAAATATTTAAAAATATAAAATTACTGGGGGACACTGAACTAATATGCAATAGAATATAATTGCGACCAAAAAGGTCAAAAACCTCGTAATGTCACAAGTCAACAGGTTAAGCTCAATAATATATAATAATAGAAGCAAGATTTTATACTATTCTTCACAGTTTCTTAAAAACTGTCGAGAAGTAGATAATATAGTAATTAAGGTCCTTTTTTCCAATAAATTCCGATAATAAAAAAGTGTATTACGTAACTTATTACAATATTAAATACTCTTTACCGAGTTGTACAAATAACAGTGCAAACTTCAAATTGCTTTATAAATCATACTCTGTTCTGCACGCGTAAATTTCCAAACTTTATCCATCATCATAACTGATGTGAATGAAATTCGCGAAAGTTTATAAAGAGATAGTAAAATACCAGTGCAAAAGACCCGTTAATTAAAAAAAAAACATCCGGACATACCAGCCGATTATAAATAAAAAAAAACCATCTCCATTATAAATCTCGACAGCAGCAGCGAGTAAGAAATCCTACAATTTCTACCAAAGTTCGCATACAATATATATAAAGTCTTAGCGAAGCAGTAAAGAGACGGTACATCAGCAGCTATATACCGAGAATACAGATAGGCGAAATATACAAAGGAATGGGCGAGCAGCACTGGTACCAGTCACGGTGCCACGTTACGTTACACCCTCTCTCTCTCTCTCTCTCTCTCTCTCTCTTCCATTCTTCTTTCCTCGACTCGCAGAACCACGCGAGAGGCCAATCACGCACAAAGTTACCCTTGCACGAGGCCTCCCCGCGTCTCCCCGCGCACAGACTCAGAAACGCTGGATGCACACGCGCCTCCCTATCGATTTGGTAAATGAACCAACGGCGCGCGCGCGCGCGCGTTCTTACTTATCAAACGCTCCGTTAACTGCATCAACTATTATCTTATTTTATTCGGCCTCTCTCCCATATCGGGTTTATCGCGCGCGATCAAGTTTTGGGCGATTCCACGATATCGAGGGAAAATCTATTCGCATCGGTTGAGCTTTCGTAATGAATTTCTCTATTAGTCGAGAGATTATCCGAATAGCGTGTGGATGGTTAATCGGTGCGATCGAGAACTGTTATGCCCTTTATAGTTTATGTTTGTTTGCTCGAAACTTTGCCTCGTTTTTGGTTATAGATGTAGGCAAATTGTGATCGGCACGGGATTCATGCGATTGTTACTCGAAACTTCTGGAATGGATATTTTTATAATGTCAGTTGTCGAAGTACTGAAAACACTCCTGGATATAATTACTTTTATTTTGTAATCGAATACTGTAATTTTAGAATAAACCGTCCGATTAAATATACCTTAGATTGAAACGAAATCAGTACAAGTAGAGAAATAATGTATATTAATCTTTTCACAGTCTTTGATATTATTGTTAAAATTTCTCTCTCTCTCTCTCTCTTTCGAATATTATTTTTCAAATATCAAACGTCACCATGGCATAAATAAGCTGGTTTTAAAATCAGAATCGTCAATTCGCATGTATAAGATATATCATATTGCTGTTCAGTTTTTAATGTTAAATCCTCAAACAATCGATAGATTCTTTTAATAAATCTATAATAAAAAATAACGTTTCTTGATTATCCATAGGATTTGTTAAAATAATGTGCAAAATAAATAATATAATATTTAATTATACTTAAACAATATATTTCATTTATTTTTGACACATGAAAACATGTCGTGGTTTGTATTTAGCAAAAGAAAAAAGATAACAATATAGAAAATGAAGCGCAGCAAAGGCATCGCGTATTTACCTACAGCGCGGAAACGAAAATACTGAAAAAATTAATCGATTACAATTACTTTAACTGTTTCTGAAACAATTTTGCATTCTAAAAATATATTTGTACATTGCTTTGAAAGGAAATAATGTTCCTAAAATTCTATCAAATGTTTAGATTCTCCGTGCAAGATATTGAATAATAACTCGATAATCACCACATTACAGTTCTGATATTAATTTAGTACGACCGTAATAACTTACCGATAGAATAAATTATTTAGATTATAATACCTATCTACCTACACGTCATCGCTTTTTGTAATACATTTTGTAATGCTAAATAGCAATGGTAATTTGTCACTGTATTATTAGATGTTATACACTGATAATCTGAAATTACATTAATATTAAATCAAATCAAAGTTCATAAACATTTATATTGTTCCAATCGTTGTATTCGCTAAGTTTATTTACTTAATTTACATGCGAGATAAGAATATATAGTGAAAAATCAAGGATTGTACAGAGATTGACAAAAAAATAGGATAGATTTTATCCACTTGAAAAACACATCATTACGAATTTCTAGAGGTACACGTGATGGCCTCAGATACGATTTTAAATTTAACATGTATTTTTATTTGACTAAATTTAATCATCGATTTTAAATTTGACATCTATAGAATGTATTAAAATATTTTATTCAAATAGTTAAATAAGAAATTAGAAATGAATGGAAGAAACAGTTGAGTCTTCTAAATTCAGTACCAATTCGTGTACTTTAAATTAAATAGGATACTTTAATAATAACGTAAGAGCCAGTCTAAAACAATACGCTGAAACAGTTGACATTATCAGCTACGAAAATCTTCGCACTACAAACTGTTCATCAATAAAACATGAAATCCATTACAAGCGTTTAAAGGGTATTTTACAGCAATTACCAGCACACGATCCCCAAAAGAGGCTCGGCACCGCAATTGCGCTAAACGTCCCGGCGCGTATAAGTACGACATAACCGAAAGCGCAAGTGCTTTAATAATTCATAGCTCGAGGCGCGTTTAATCCAAAAGTACGTGAATCCCAGTGTAATCGCGGGGCATATCTCGGTTGAGTGTCGGCCGATCGACGATCTCCCCGCTATTGGGCATTGACATTGTCGAGGCCGCGAACAATGGGATGGCAAAAAGCGACGACTCGCGCCTAGAGCCTACAGCTCTCGTATATCTGTATATACCTCGAGCCACAGCCATTGTACCAGCTGGTTATTGAGCCATGACCGTCACACGAAGCTGAGCCGCTACTGCTTTACTATCTACATGTACTACTGTATAAGTATATAGTGGGGAATTTAGTGGGTCGGCGCTGGCCCACTTTTGCCGGCGCAGCCGATGCTTTTCTTACGATCGGCCGCGCGACGCGAATACGTAAATCTATGTAGGAGGCTATAAGTCGCGTCTCTATCGGTCACGGGCCCGCGATCTTAGCATTTGCGTCCAGACTATTCTCTTTTATTATGTGTACAATCGTTTTATTACTTCTTGCCTTTGGTTTTGCTCGCGATTTTTTCCCTAGTCGGTTGTTGCGATCGAATAGCTGTTATGCGTGTCTTTTGATTCGATTATATATATACATAGGTTTTAAGCGATTCGCAGGAAAATTGTGTGCGATAATAACGATTGTTTTGAGAGGAAAAAAAACGTTCACTGACAAATATAGAGTTGAATATTCACATTTTCGATGTTACACGAGTCCTCGCACCGATTCAATTAGTGGAGGAGTTTGATTTGTAAATTTACAGAATATTATTCTTTATAGGCTAAGCCGATCGAAAGTGTTTTTAAGATAATATTAAATAATATAGTGAAATCAAAAGTTTATAATTTAATACCGTTTCTGCGCATCGTTGTTTCAGTAGAATCATTAATGAAAATGATTAATTAGAGAATATTTATCATGTTCTCATTGTTTAGAATCTGATTGATATTATATCTTTAGATACGTTTAATATATGTTTATCTCACTGCACTGTTCCGACGTATTGCTCTAATTTTTTTTCACTTTGACCGCATACGATTATACCTCTATATAGATAAGTGTGCAGGGTATAAACGAAAAGAAAAAGTTTATAATTCAATTGCAAAATGCTTAAACTTAATACGTACTTTATAATATATCGCATGCATCTCTTCACAAATATCATATTAATTGCGCAATTACATTTCACAGATACACGGGACACTGTCCGACACTCAAGTTTCGAGTTGGCAAGCGATATGGAGCATGTACAGAAGAAATTATGAAAGTAAGTTGCGACATTAAAATTTGATTACTGCATTCGTGTACACGTGTGCGTCGCGTATCGACAATAATAACTGTGCGCTCTAATTTCGACCCTTTTTATTTTAATACGCAGGAGCTGATCGAGAAAAAGATACTCAAGACCGGGCCGTACAGGCCGAACGCCGGTAAAGAGGCTTTGATTCCCATTCCGCGTGAAAAGGATATTAGAAGAGACTGGAAGAAGGATGCGTATATGTGTAAAACTCCTCCGTACATTTTAGGTTACACGGGTAAGATTACCTTGATTAATTCGCATATATACTTGTTATCGAAAACTTTCTTTTATTTAGATATTTGTTTTGTTAGATATCGATTATATATGATTAGCACGATTGCATGTAGATTAATTACCATCGAAACTTTGCCTTGTTAATTAACGTTATTGGCAAAGAATTACTCTTACGCAACTGATTGTCCGTAGCGATAAGATGATTCTACTACTTAAATGCTTTGTTACAAAAATAATAGCATCCCTTCGTTGCGTCACAATAATCGTTGCTTTTCTCTTTGTACAATAATGAATAGGATCAATTCATATCGAATCTTTATATTCGAAAGCAATCTTTCTAACGCGACACACAAGTAGATTAGGCCAATTTAACTTTAGCTCTGCTTTCTCATCAGTGATCAATTTCTTCCGTGCAAGAAACAATTCACATAAAAATAAAGATGCTGCCGCCCGGTTACAATGTTTCAGACACTTAACCTAAATAAATCAGACACATTTTTTTGAATTGGACAAAGCGACGAATAAAAGAAACACCGGCCTTCTTGACTCTGTAGAGAAAGTTGAAATTATTTTAGTAAAAAAATAATGAGAAAATTCCACAGTTTATTTGGGTACTAAGACCGTAATAGAAATAGAAATGCATAATACTCAAATGGCAGTGCGCACATGCTGTTGCGTTTAAAAATAAATATACTCTTTAATGTATAATATTATTTGAAAAATAAGAAAGAAAAATAGAATCTATCGCAAAAAATCTTTTAACGATTGATTATTATATTGGTCAAGTTTTATAGTATTTCACGAACGATCCATTCGAACCAATAAAGCACACTTCTAAATTAAATGAGCAATTATTTGAAAAGTGTGCTTTATCGGTTCAAACGGATCGCTTTCCACCTTTAAATGAGAAAAAGAGAAAAAATAATTGATTATAATATCGAGAAGATACCGAAACCGTCCGATACATTAGATTAAAAATGAGTAAAAAAAAAAAAACTAATTTCCGATTGCGCAGGCTACATACCCGGCTACAACGGCAGATACGGGTTGACGTTCATGCGCGCAGTGGAGGAAGGGGCGATCGAGTGGCGCGAGGCCCAGAACAAATTGAAGGTGCGGAGGGACGCGATGCGAGCCCACGCCGAGAGGACGGATCCCAGAAATTTACTGTCCCGCGTGAGGGCGGACAACGTCGAGGTGGAGCTCGATCACGGCCACGGCAGGAAGAGGCAGTATTTCGGTGAGCCTATAGCGACCGACCCATTCCGCGTGTATTCCTGCGGTTATTCCACTTTCGACAACGATCGCGATTTTTATGCACCGGCGATCCGCGTGGAAATTTTTACTTTAGACCGCACCAACTGAGATATTTGAAGAATTGATAATAAGCTGCACTCTGACATATCGAAGTGCACATATATAGGAACGTTTTTTCATAGTATATAAATACGATGCACAAGTCCACTTTGAAGTTCGATAACATTTATACATTATTATTGCACATTATTAAAATAATTGATAATGCAGTATCAGAGGTCGGCGAGATTCGTATTTATTCATTTATTGAGCAATGATCGAATATTAGCGCGGGTCATAAAGTTCATTATTTGTGTTATAATTCAATCAGAGAAGAGAAGCTTTTGAAGTTATTGTTTAGTGATACTCGAGTCATTGAAAAATTATTACATTATAATTATGTGTTTTACTCTTTAAATATCAGTGACAAATTTGAATAAGACGTGTACAGCTGTTTTTAGCTAACAGGAAGAGAGAAAACGTTTATTGTTGACTACATGTCTTACCGCTCTTTGAAACTATCTACTTAAATTTAAATATTGTAAAATCTTTACAATTTTGTATCAATATATATGTATCATCTTAAACAAAGAAAGGAAGTACATTAAAAAAGTATAATTTAATAAATATTTTCAACAATGATTAGGGAAAGCAAAGTAATAAAAGAACTAAGACCATTTTTTAATACAATAATTGCCAACCTCTGTGTAACAATATCTATGTTAATGTGCTGTCCTGAGTGTAGAAAAATGATGCAGTTCATTTGATAATTTCGTTTTAAAATTAACTTACAGACAGATTCCATAAGCGTCCATACGTTAAAAACAGATCGATCAAAGTAAAAAATTCAACTAATTCGAAACATTAACCAAAAACCTAACATTCTTTTATACAATTTTGAACCATGGTGCTTTAGGTAAAAACCAAATCATAATTCATATCTACAACTACTAGTATTTTTAAGGGTATAAGTTGAAGATCAACTTTTATCGTTGCACTGTTCGCCAAACATTCATTGAATTCTTGTTAATCATTAGTTATTTCTTCCTATTTGTTATTAAACCTACTCTATTTTCAACAAAATAGAACATTAAATCTAAAACATACGATGCCGAGCATTATGTAATAGGTAGTAGTTTTTAATTCGGTTTTAATTGCGCGTTCCTACCATCTATTTTTACTTTTTCGTTAAATAATGGGTTGATTTATTCTAAGCTTATTGCATCATTGATAAAAACTTCTAGCAGATACTTTTTCAATATTTTCGATATACCTATATGTGCATACGAAAACAGTTCATCGATAAAAGTTCCATCTTTCCACATCCTCTTAAAAAGAAATACATGTAGAATAAGAAATTTTCAATGATTAAAGTTACTCTTTCTCCTGCTAAACGCACAGACAATCAAGTGTCAGCAGAATGTCCGCCTATCGTCGGCTACACAGGCCACATACCCGGTGCCAAGGGTGAAGTCGCCCTGTCGAAGAGATACGCCCAGGCGGCGCGAAAGGGCTTGGAACTGGTGCAAAAGGAGCGACAGTCGCGATTGAATTCGGGGAAGGACAGCGAAGCGGTAAACAGGGTCCTCGACGTTGCTTATCTCGACGAGACTGGCCACATAAGGCCATAAGATACTTGTTACTAAAAGGATGATTCAATTTTTTATTTTCTACTTCTTACTCCCGTCATTGGAGCTGTAAATTTTCTGGGGATTTTTCATTTGATAGAATGATAAGTTTGAATATATAATTTGTCCTGCGTTTTTAGAGATGACGCAAAAGTTTCAATGTACAAAGTTAGGGTAAAACATAAATATGTATACTGCTTTACTTAAAGTAAATTCATCATTTGATTTTTCCTATAATATAAGGTCAACTCCTTGTTTGTACCTAAAGAAAATATTCATTTTTAAGCTGTAAAATAATTTTTTAATTTAAATTTTTATAAAGTGAAAATATTCAAGCTAGATTACAGTTGAAAATGATAGGAACACAGTTTTTCTGTAGTTTCGTGTTTATTCGAGCCCCATAAATGGAAAGTCAAGTCCTTTTACTGCAAATAGTAATTTTTTCAGCTGTACTCTAGTCTTAAAATACATTTTACTGAAAAATTCTATATTTTATGCTTAAACGTATACCATAGCACTATACATAAAAAAATCAATAATTGACAATACTATTAAATTGAAAAACTCAAAATTGTTTTTGCTAATACATTGAAGGTATTGTATTGTTTAAATATAAGATTATTTAATTATTTATTTAAAAGGCGATATGCAATTAGGTATTTTCGTTACTGCGAAACTGCATAGAATTTTAAATTTGTCTGCAAGAGAACAAAAATGCTCTTTAGTTAAACTTACTAATCTGCTGTAATTATGTATAGGTACATTTAAAATAGAAAACCAACTATACTTTCAAAACATTATACTATATATAATTGTATTATATATATATAATAGTACTATATATATATAATACATGCCGAATACAAACTATTCCATATTTAATTAGATTAAAATTTCATAAATAATATTTTGTTAAAATCATAAGTAGTTAATATTTTTATTATTATTTAAGAAATGTAAGAGTTATGATGTACTTATTCAGCGCTGTGACGTGTACAACATTATCCGTCCAAATATAAGTAGAAATCTGCAGTGCTTCATTCGCGTTTACGGTAATTAATAATGTAGATTTCTGCTTTTAGTTAAATTAGATTATTTTTAAATGAAAAAGTCTCGAAGTAATTTCTAGAGTGAAATATCTTCGACTGATAAGATAAACCAAGCGTGAATGGCTAATTTAATTTTTGCTAAGCAAAAACTAAAATTTAGTGTCATTCGTTGTTACATAACATTGCTTGTATGTTGATAATTAAAAAAAATTACTATTGTAAATAATTAAAAATATTGTGAAATTACAATCTTTGAGGAGGTGATAAAGACAGTCATCATCACATGTCGTCATGTAACAAAAAATTTATTAAAAAATAAATAAAGTTTACAAAACTTATTATAATTCAGGGCCCTGATTATAAAAATCGCCGAGTGTTCAAGCGGAAGGAAAATAAATAATATTTATAATGAAAAACATTGATAACACAAAAAAATTATAAGTCAACGAATTATTCGTCTCGGTTGAGTTCTCTAACCCTCTATATTTTAATTTTTTATTTGGACATTTATTTTCGCCTTATTAGACAATACTTTTACCCATTTTTGAGTACTTAGCAAGTTTCATGATCCGGACCCTTAATTGAACAGAATAAATATACTTATTTAAATTGAGACTAATCTCGCTTTTGTAATCGACTTATCCTTTCAATTTCCATTTCCACGCATTTTTTCCACATTGACGGTTTTAATGAAGTGAGACCATGGGATAAGGACATTAACCGAGAAAAAGTCATTAAACTATGCAAATCATCGCCATCAAAATTTCTATTAGTCTGTCTGAGCATTACGAAATCTTGTTGTATAATCTAAATAAAAATATAAAAATATATATTGCTTTATGATTGAATAGAGGTATCCACATTTATTATTATTTAATTTACCTCATCTGTTTCGTTTGTGAAAGAAAATTTTGCGTTCTTGAGAGTATTTACATACTGCCGCATATCATTTATTTTTATTTCATTTTTTAAATATAATTTTGCAGCTTCAAGTACTTGAGGATATACATTAACTGTTTCGGGATCTGGCCGAAGGACAATTTGTGTCTTACACTGAAAAATAATACATTTGTGAATAAATGTGTTGACCAAAACATCAATATATTTAAATGAATAGACATACTGGTATAAAAGATTTAACTTCTGAAAAAATTAGAACTGGTATATCCATTTCATAGTCTATAGTGTAATATTGAAAATCATATGCAAGCTTCTGAAACTTAATCATGTCTCCAATAGCACTATAATTCTGCCTTCCATATGATGTTATTTGACCAGGACTTAAATTTGTTTCATCGATAACTAAGTGAGTATTTTTACTTAGTTGCAAGATGCCACTATTCAATCGATTACATTCATAATCTTTTCTAAAACATAAAGTAAATAATAAATTTCAATTAAATTTATTTTTATAGTTTCAAGTAGAATTAGGTTAACGTACTTTGGTATAAAACTCATATCATTAAGATTTTCCAACGTAACATCTAAAAAGTGACTTTTTGCAATTATTTGTTTTAAAATTTCATAAATTTCTTTTGTACAGTTCACATGCTGTTTTGGAATGTTTGTAATATTTAGTGGAAAACCTCCTAAGCATAAGCATTCGCGCCTTAGGTATCTAAAAATAATAATGATAATAATAGTTACCAATCATAGTAAAGCACATCATTATTATAATATATATGCACATACATTGAAGAAATTAAATTACAGATCAAATAATCAGCTGCTAATTTATCCCCAAATAAAATTTGAGTTAAGATTATTTCTAAATCCCCTCTCACTTTCTCTGCTTTTGCTAATGTATTTTCAAAATCAGAAAAATGTTCATTATATTCTTCAATAATTTTGATAGCATGCAATCTTGGAACTATTGAAGCTGGTGGATGATGAGTCTGTCTTTCAAGATTATTTTCCATCTCTTCTGGATCTTGAGAAATGCTTAAATTTGGATCCAAAGATAAGAATCCAATAATATCAATAACTTCGTTTAATTTGAACGGGTACTCTTGATATATCTAAAGAATATATAAACTGTTAGAAATTAATGTTTAATTGTAAACATTGTCTTATTCCTTATTTACACAGATTTAATTATTCATATATTTTAATTATGTAATCAAATAGATGTATATTATATACTGAATTATTAATTAACCATTCATACCTTTACAATGCATGCTTTTCCATTTTCATTTGGCACTGGGAAATTTAAAATGTGCTCCTTAGAAACTATAATGGGAGATTTTGATTCATTTGATTGTGATGAACCAGCATTTGAATTATCACTAGATAATTTTTCCTTTTTTCTAACTGGTTCTGAACAATCCATTGGTTCTTCACTTTCATCTAAAGATCTTTTGTTATTATCAACTGGAAATGGCATTGTTGGCTTTACACTTTTATTAACAGTTGATGGATTATTTTCTTTTGTCCAATCATTTAGTCCTGGTGTAGAAATAACAATCCATGTTTGCCTCTCGGAACTTTCATTACTATCCGAGTCAATCAAGATTTGCTCATGAGGCTAAAATCAATCAGTGCAGTTAAATATAAAGTCACTTAACAGTAAAAGAACTTTTGCAAAACTAAATATTTATATTATGTAAATTTGTTGGCAGCAGCATACATTGAATAAACTAAGCTTTAAGTATCCCACACCTGTAGCTACCTGTTTATTATTGGTCTTGCACTATCCGGAACGTTAAAAGATTCAACGTGGGTTTTCAGTGCTCCTTTAAGACCTTTGATTTTATACAGTAATATTAATAAATATTTATTATTACCTGACAACGTGCACCATCCATGTACATACCACATCTTGTGCTAGTTTGACCTGATTTTGTATCCACAACCTGATAATTTTTAAAAAAGTATTCAGGATTATGCATATCTTGTACCATTCCTCGAAAGCGAACAAGTTGACCATCTCTAAAAAAATCCAGTGGTGCACTATCAAGTGAAGGTATTTGTTTTGATGCAACAGTATCATCTAATACTCGAATACAGTCAGCCTCATTGACCATGAAATAATCAATAGTCCAATCATTTGGTTGAACAACTAAAAAAATTCAAGTAGATACTGGTCAGTCTTGATTCAACGTATATTGTTGAGAAACATTAGCGTCTATAACCTTTATAAAAACACGTATCATGATAGAATTAGATAGCAATAAATGAACCATTACTTACTCATTTTTAAAACTAATACTACAATGCACTTATTTCAACAGGTACTATAAAATTTTCTTACTGAAGTAAATTACAATACTTCATTTCTCAAGGCAATTAAAAATATTAATACATGTGCGCGCGCCAAAAATGTGTAAATATAATATTACTACATATGTATATATACTGGAAAAAGCATGCAGCGCCAGTTTTTTAATTTTTTGCTATAGTATAGCCGTAGGGTTGTAGGGAACCCTGGGGACAACGGACGAGTACTTTGCCGGTCGCGTATAGGTAGTGCCGTAAGTAATGGGCGGCCTAGTGGGTACTGCAGGTGATAGGTCTGCTGCTGGTATACGGAAAAGATAACACACTAGCGACAGGCGTCTGATCATTAAAGTGGAAAAGCTTAGAACTAATATGAAAATGCAACTCTGGCGGCTGGGCGGCCATGGTCGCTTACTTTGAATACTATACCTATAGCAGATATCACGACCGTGAAAACAGAAATGGTGTAATTTATGCATTTTGCATTTGCATTTGTACTTATCTTATTGGCATAATGCACTGCTACTTCAGCTAAGTACCTATCGGCTGGACTGAGATAGAGGACAAAAATTCATTACGAAACCTTTTTTAGTCAGGAAAATATGAAAATACTGGATTTCCCCTTATGGCCTTATATTTGCAAAATATATTGTATTTATATCTACCAATATTCCAATCTCCACTTACTCTTAAATAAAAAATTAATGCTACATTTTTATCATATTGATTTTTAATTTAAATATTCTCCATATTTTATAATTATTTTACAAACATAAATCGTATGAAATTTTGTTAATTTTTCTACAAATTAAGTGTTTTCATTTTGCTTACAACACGCACTACTTTATAATATGGGTCAGAGACCACCTTACACTTTTGTTAATTAACCGTGGAATTGCGTCCGAACAACTAAATCTGTTTTACGCATCTTTTATGGAAAAGGAATTCGATTTAAAGGAAAAACACATTAAAAAAATCAAAGGTTTGAATAATTATAATGGTCTTCTTGTAAAAATACTAAATATCTAAAATTTATTTAGTTACCATAAAAATATATTTTTGTCCATGCATATATATATGTACACATATACATATAAGATATTATGTTTCGTTTCAAATTGCACACTTCACAATCTTCTTCATCTCACAGCTTCATGTAATAATTATTGTCCAGCCTCTTAGCCTCATTTGTCTTATTATCAAAATGATAAGTCGTACAAAGAAAACAATAAATTTTTGTAAGTCTTTGAAACCACTTAAAATGCCACAATCATAAAAATTACTATTTTCTTTCTTACTTTAAATAGGTAAAGAAAAGTAATTTTTATAACATACTTTGTTAAATTTATGTTATATGATATAATTTGTTAAAATTATGTTAAAAATGGATACAATTATTTAAGATTTACAAGAATACAGTAACAATAGTATATTACGCACCTGGAGAGGTAATGAATCACCTCCCGCGGTGCGTATACTATTTTTTTGCCTATAGCAAGGCCGAAAATACAACATTCTCGAACAGGCGCTGGGAGAGAAAGTGGTACTTTCGGTCCGCTAAAAGCTTATTTATGTAAACTGCGTAAAAATTGTAACTAATAAATACTTAAGCTCAGTTTCATTAAATTATTTTTCTTTACCATTGTCATATTTTACAGCTTTTAGATCCCTTTTTTTCAATTTTACAAAGTTACCTCCTCCTGCAGCTACATCTAGATCAATTGAAACTTCTTTGATAACATCTTGCTTAGATAAATATGCACTCGTTTTAATTAAATTTTCTGAATTACTTTCATCTTTTAGTTCATCTTTTTCCTTACCATCATCGTTTTGCAACTCTTTTTCCTTTTTAGTACAAATTTTTTCTTGATCAATATTTACAGCTTTTTCAATCATCAAAGTATTTTCATGATCTTCAGTTGTTTCTTTTAAATTGATTTTAGACATATCCATTTCTTGTATTTCAATCATTCTCTTTTCTCTTTGATGCTCTTCTAATATATCTCTTCCTGGAGCTGCAACCTCCATTTTGCTTTGATTTTGTTGCTGATTCTCTCGATCTGGAAGTCGCTTTGTGTTATTATTCATTTTTAACACAATAGGAATAGAATATTCATTATTCTTCTCATCTTTCTTATTATTAATTTTCTTATTTTCTGAAATAACATCGTTCTTCTTGTCATCTTTAGGAATGTTAATAACATCATTTCCATTGGAAATTTTATTGGACTGTTTAGTTAATGCTTGAATAATAGGATCTACAGATTTTCTAATAGTTGAATCTGCAGGTACTTGACTTAAATTTGAATTGACTGGAAGTTCTACATTTTTTGGAATTTTATCATCAGTCAGTAGTTTAGTTTCTACTTTCATTTTATTTACATCAACTGGAATTTCATTATTCTTATCAACCTTATCATCCTGAGAACTTTTAATCGCCAGCTCTGGTTCATTATTTTTTTCATTTAATGCTTCAACTTTTTTATCTGATAAGTTTATGTCAACTTTTAGTTTATTTCCTTTATTATGCAATTTATCAGATTTATTTTGATCAACTTTATCAGGAAATTTCACATCTTTAACATCAGTATTTACATCATTTATTTCTAGCACATTACTTTTACTTTTCTGTTGATTTATCCCTGTTTCTTCTAACTTTGCTAGTTCCTTTTTTTGCTGTTTAATGTCCTTCAAGAGCTCCTTTTGCTCTTCTATCATTTCCTTTTGCTGTATACGATGTTCCTCTAAAGTTTTCCGGAGTTCCTCGTGTCTTTGAACAGTATCAGCGTTAGACATTTCTTTGTCAGCAGCTAATTCCGATTCTTCTTTTTTTATAGCATCAACTGCTATAACATCATTTTTTTGTATATTAGTTTTCAGTTCATTTTCTGGAACAGGTTCCAAATTTTTTTCTTTAACAGGTAAATCATTGGTTTCTTTATTTTTTTTCAATGAATCATATGCTATTTTTACTTCTTTAATCAATTCATTGTCCATATTTATTTTATCTACTATTTCTTGAACTTTTGGACTAATTGTTCCAGATTCAAGAGCAATTGCTTCCTGTTTATCCTTCAATTTTTCAGACTCTGGTAATCGTTCTACAGGTACTGGAGGTTCTTGACGTGCATTTTCATCATCAAGAGGTTTGTCAGGAACTTTAGGTTTAGATAATACTTCAGCATCATCTAAAAATAAAATTATAAGTTATTTCTATTATTCTAAAAAAGTAGTTGACAGAGAAGAATTAATAATAATCTTATTTAGTATTATTAAATACTGCAAGTTCAAGAAGAATAGTAAAAGTTGAAGTATTGAGAATTTTTAAAATATTAAAATATTTTGTTCATACTCAGATATTTAAAATATATTTCAATATATTAATGAAGTAAAATAATATCAGTAATATATTTGTAATGAATTATTTCTTATAAATAAAATTTCACCATTTATTTTTAACAGGCTGTCAAGCTGCTTTGGTTCAACTGGCCTAATAAGCATTTCATTGTTAACCAGAATCTGAGGCATGTTGTTCATTTGACTAGGGAGTTTTATGGTTGTTGCTGTAGATCGTACATTAGATGATTGCTCCAAAGCATATAAATTTGCATATGTACCAAGAATCATAATCCATATGCCAATAAATAAAATAATCTGTAATTGAATGTGATTAAATAATAAAGCAATCATTTACCATAGTATTCCAAAAATTTTTATATGTGCATGCATATACCTGTGCCAACAGTCTTTCATTTGTGTTTTTGTTACTAATCGATACAAAAAATGCAGCAGGAAATATAAGACATATAATAACACCAATTGTAGATCCAACTATACCCAATACAAATTCAATATTGGGAATTAATACTCCAGCAATTAACGCTATTGTTACAATGAAGGTAGTAAGACA
Source organism: Megastigmus dorsalis (assembly GCA_900490025.1). Taxonomy (NCBI): domain Eukaryota; kingdom Metazoa; phylum Arthropoda; class Insecta; order Hymenoptera; family Megastigmidae; genus Megastigmus; species Megastigmus dorsalis. The sequence goes on from UELU01147267.1 coordinate 41,933, forward strand.
CCTAAATCTTGCTTCACTTATATAACTAGTTGAATTTTCATGAGCATATCCCTGTGTTAAATAAAATTAATTATTATTACATCAAATAATTATCTGTATAAATACTATTATCTTTTACAACATTACTAGTTTCTTTAACAAGGAACTAATTTCTATAAAGATAATGCAAGATCTTTACTTTATAACAAAGAAGTTGTAACTTTGAAATAATATAGCTACTCATAAAGTAAAAAATGATAACATACTCGTCTAAAAAGTAAGGAATTAAGACTCGCTCGACATGGAAAGATGACTAGTGGAAAACTGAATGCCACTGAAAGCACAAATCCTATTTTGATTATTTCAGAAGTCATACTTGGTTCAAAACTCATCAAAATATTTCCTGGAAAAAATTAATACAAAGTTTTTACAGATTATTGGAACTTTGAATATAAATGTTCATAGTTGTATAACAAATACCTGTAAAAGATTGAGTACAAAAACCAATGTATCCAAAAAATCCTACGCAAAGATAAACTAAAGTACAAATATTTAATGCTCCTCGAACTACTTCATTCATTTTTTCCAAAGTAGCATTAGGCATTGCTTCATAAATTTCAAATAGCTGAGTCTGACAAAAGAGAGCCAAAGCAAAAATTGGCAAACATTGAAGTATACCTCCTGGTCTCCAATAATGAACTTTGTCAAGCCAGTCAGCAGCAAAGATATGATGAGTTGATTCAGCTATCACCTACAAAGAAGTTTTCTAATTATAAAATTATGTGTTGAGTGTAACAAAAAAACTAATCTCTAACTTTCAGATTCACTTACTTTTAATACTAAACAGATGTAAAAAGCAATCGATGCAGTGCTAACACTTGCAAGACTATCGATATTCCTTAATAAACCTAATGGTAAGACAATAAAAATTCCAGTTGTAATAAGGAAACTAGTTCGTATATCACCAGGATCCTTATCAATCATTTCCCCAATTATTTGAGGACCTAAATCTCCAACAACAACAAAGAATGCTATGCATGTTCCCAACAGAAATCCTATAATACACAATTCAACCAAAAGTTTTGCCATTGGACCAAATGCATGAAAAGCAAGAAATTCGAAATTTCTTCTTCGAGACATAACTGCTGATTTGATTAGAAAGTGGCATGCCAATCGAGAAAGAGCACTACTTAATAAAAGCACAAGTGTTGCTAAAACAATGCCACATTGTTTGAAGCAAAATGGCATAGCCAATACACTAACGCCAATAATGCCATTGGCAAGAGTCATTACGTGCGAGATCATTTTTGTCATAATCTAAGCCTAAGCTCACAAAAAGTAAAAACAAATATTGCTCTTCTTATATAAAGTATATTTTTGCCTACAGTGGCCTGAAATTAAATTTATCATCGGATAACTTAATAAAAGAATAAACGTTATCTTTTAAACTATAAAAGTGTCTTACCTTAAAAAGCATTTACTAAATAATTACATTTTTGTTTTGCTAATTTTCAATGTTTAATCAAAGCTATAATCACAGATTTTTTTCAACATGCAGTCGTAATTCATTGTGTTAAATAAATTCGCAAAAAAACATTTTTCCTGAATATTTTACAGGTTAAGTAGGTTTGGATATCAAGAACTACAGTTTAATATACAAAGGTACTCAAAATAGGTATTTTTTAGCTAACACTGAGTTTTCAAAACTTGTTTAGGAAGATTTTGGATTATAAGGAGACTAAATACTTTCAATTTCAAGAGAATATGAAAAGGTAACATAAACGTTTATTTGAAAGCTGTCACACACATATTCCACACCATTTTGAATACCGCGCAGCAAAAAACCAAAACAACAGCTGTTGTGGCGCGGGCAAATTGCTTATGTGGAATATTTTGGTTGGCAGTAAATTGTAAATGTTAACAAAATGCAGTGTTGTAATGTTTTAAAAGTTATTTTCATAAAATAAGTAGCTTAATACTTTTATTTTTCTCATAAATATTATATAAATTTTTTTACCATATACAACCATTAATGTTTTTATTCACTTATAATTTTATCTCACTTTATAAATGTTTTTTTGTATCTTTATATTAACTACTGTATCTTACAAACTTTTGAATATTGCCTTATGAATCCAACTAATGCAGACTCGTCTTATTATAATTTTTTTCGCAGTAAAACTTACCTCTAAACTGATACATAATTTTGTAGCTAATTAACTATATATGTGCTTATACATGTACAGGATATTTATTGGATTAGGTAAAGTACAAATTTCAAAATTAAATATTAAGAAAAGATTTGTACTTGCACAAGTATCTTTATTCTTTTATTATAAATATTTAAAAACATTTGAGTACTTATACTTGGACATAAATACAATGATATTCGTTTTATTTTTCAAAACTGACACTATTATTCGTAAATTACACAATATTTTTTTAATGAAAATTATGTTATAGCTAAGTAAATTGTTCATAATTTTCTTTCACAATCTATTTTAAATTTACTGGACAGACACCTAATCCGACTTGGCAAATACATAATAATGTACTTTATTGACTACACTTATGCTATAAATTTAAATTTTTAAAATAATACATATAAATTATTTATTTGAGATCTTTATTTGTAAGACTTAATTAAAAAAAATGTAAAATAAATAGATCACAAAAACCATAGGTCATTTTTCAAAATTCTTTTCTTTAAATTTATAGTGTAAATGTAATCATTCTTTATAAAAGAAACAATATCAACAATGCAGTCATAGCTCTCACACAGAATCAAATGATATTAAAATTACAATAGTTTTCTTAATTTTGCATTTTCATTTTAAGTTCGTTATTGATACTTATAAATAAAGTAGTAAAAAACACACCATACAAGGATCCACCTAAATCGGACTAGCTGCTGGCAATCAATGCTATAAAAATCTGTCCTGTTATAATGCACCTTCAGTTTTATTGATAGCCTTATATAGTATTACCTAAATTTTTTACTTGACTCGTGATTATTACTAAATTCCTCTCGCATAAAAAATAAAATATTATACACACTAAAACGAACGTCGTTACCACTCGAATTATTGCGTAAAGGGGTTCGTTCTTTACAATCGGCTTTAGTTTTGTTTTATGTACAAAAATAGGAAGCGAAAGAATGTAATTGGCTTTAGTAATTAAAAAGTTAGCAAACCAAATTTGTAACTGTAACAACAAGTTTAGTTTTGTCTGTATAAATGTGTAATTGTTTGCAACAAAAAATTACATAGTTTTTAGTTTAATATTTTTACCAATGTATACATTGAGGAGAGCTATACTTTGCATAACAATGAATGTGTTATAAATGTGGCTTATACATTAGTTATAAAATTATATCAAGAGATATATAATATACAAGCTATTTATTAGTTACCAAAGCATCAGAATGTAAATTATTAAATACCACTAGACTTATTATTAAAGTTGAAAATTTGGTTTGGTACCATTTCATTTCCTGTCTGGCTGATCTTATTGATCTTTGAATTGTGTATATTTGCATTCGATTCGGTTTTACCCTTTCATAACCCTAATTTCTTGGGCTCAGTCAAAAAATTTATATCATAACAATGAGTACTTAAAGTAGATGAATACAATTCAACCGTAATAAAACGGTTGTTTGAGTAATGATGACTCGACTTAATTATGATCTCACTAAAGTGAACTAAAAAATCTAAACATGAAAAATCGTTAGCTAAAAGAAAATTGCATCGATTTTCCTATGCTGTTTTCAAAGAAAATTTAACTACGCAGGTTGACAATATGGACTAATAATAAATACAAATAATCGACATGGAAGTTGACACGGCTATCCTATAAGAGAACAGAAATATTTTTTTCTACATGATGGAATTTTATGAAGTCAAATAACGTTTACCATTTAGAGCATTTTAATTTATGTGCGCATTGAAAGTAAAATAATGTATAGGAAAAAATTTGTTTAGCCTTATCTACCCCACGAACGTAAATTTGATTAAGATTCAGGTTTAAAAAGAAATAGTGTATTACACACCTAGGGAGGAAAAGTAAGAATGGTCTCAGATCGCATGTAAATTTGCGCAAACAAATATGTGATCTGAGGCATTCTTATTTACTTCCCATGGTGTGTATACTATTTTTTGCCAAGCGAGGATGAAATTGCCACTGTCTCAAACCGGCCCCGGGAGAGAAAGTGGCAATTTCGGACCGCTAGGCAAAAAATAATTTTCTTTAACGATTTCAAAATGAAATGACGATCGGCGTTCGTGGTTGCAAAAAGGGGCTGTAACGGCTATTCACTTGGTAAGTTCTAAATTCCATTCTTTGAAAGGATTTTCAGCGTGCCTAAATCAGGGATTTGCTCCTCCGTCCTTTTTTGTCTCTTCACTAGCAGCATTCGATTTTTCATCTTTTTCGTTTTCTAAAAATAAATGAATTAAAATTATTAAAATTTGCGTCAATAAATTATAAATTTCATACATTTTATAATAATTTTGTGATTAATACCTTTAATTTCTGATTTGACATCATCTTCCTTCTTACAATCACTCTCCGAATTTTCTTGACCTTTTTCTAATCGTGGTCGTTTTCTTGATCCCTACAAAAGAGAAATTAAATTAGATAAAGTCGCCTTTTTTTATTTCTTAATAAAACTCAATAAATATCAAATCGAGTATTTACTTTGAAGGACCGATTGTCTCGCCTAGCGCCTTCCCCTTCATCCTCGCTATCACTGTATTCATTTTCATGCTGTATCCTCTTGTCAATATCACGCTGAGGAAGTCTTTCATCAGGATTTACCTTTTCTTCAGCCTCAGAGTCTTCAATGATAGCCCCGTCTTCTGGGATAGCTTGCACTTGAACACCTGGTGCATGAGGCAACATTCTGAGGTTCTCAAATAATCTTGTTCTGGAATATGAAAAATTTGAATAAATTGATTGAAACTTACAGGATTGAAATATTATAATATTTAGAAATTTAGATTTCTTACTTTATTTTTTCCAAGTACTCTGAAGTATTTTGGTTAGCCATATTGGAGGGACTAATATGCAGCTTAAAGTCAGGTCCAAAATATTCAAAGTAATCGTTATATGGGAGTTCATTTGCTATATCTGAACCAAGTGCTACAGACGTTTCATATGTCCAACATCTTGATACATTCCTAATTGTATAACCACCTCCTCCAACCATTAAAAATGGCAAATTATATTTCTTTACAAACTCTACGCACTTTCCATGACCTCTGACAGTAAGATTAAAACAGCCTAATCTGTCCCCTATAAAATTAAAAAATAATGATTAAATAAAAGTAAATTAACTAAAGTACTTATTTTTAAATAATTATTCTACTAACCAGTTAGGGAATCGGCTCCACATTGCAATACAACAGCTGATGGTTGGAAAGTCTCCATTACTTTTGAAATAATGGGTACAAATATAGACTCGTAACTGTCATCATCCATTCCATCTCGAAGAGGTATATTAACAGCATAATACTTTCCCTGTAAAAGAATACATAAAGTAAAAACTGAATAAATTATACCATTGATTTATTTTGAGAAATTTATTGTTCAACTCTATTGTTATTTCTTTAAAAATTATAAAGATTGGAATAAGATTTTGTTAATAAATATCGGACATTTCTATTAATATTAATTTATTTTATGCAAATTAGTATATAAAAAATTTTAAAAATTACCTTTCCAGCACCAATATCTCTAAGATCTCCTGTTCCTGGGAAATATTCTCCATACTTATGGAATGAGACAGTCATTACTCTATCTGTTGTATAAAAGGCTTCTTCAACTCCATCACCGTGGTGAACGTCAATATCAATGTACAAAACTCTTTGATGGTATTTAAGTAGCTCTAAAATACCAAGCACGATGTCATTAACGTAACAGAAACCTGAAGCTTCACTTTTCTTTGCATGATGAAGGCCACCACCCCAATTTATGCAAATTTCAGATGCTTGCTTATTAAGTTTCACAGCCGCAGCTACCGATCCACCAGCAGATAATTGACAAAATTCATAAAGACCATCAAAAACTGGGCAATCTTCACCAACATTAACTAAAAAATTTGTTTCAGAAATAAATTAGTAAGTATATTCATTTTTTTACACAATTTTAGACGTTGTTAAATGTGATGCTTACATCTTTGCATTTGCTTGTTGTATTCAGTCATATTATCAGGCCTAATTGATCTCAAAAACCTAATGTATTCATCACTATGAAATTTGGTCATTTCATCAGCAGTAGCTTTATGTGGCCTCTGTAAATGTCATATAATTAAAATAATTATTCTTTATTTCTAATATTTTTGTAAAATGATCTGTTTTAGATTACTTATTATTAATTACAGTGATGTAATTATAAAAAATTAAAAACTAAAAATAATTAAATCATTTTATAAATTATTTAATTATCTTGCATTCTATTTAAAAATGAAAATGATCAGAATGAGCTAATAGCGATTGAGAAAAAAAATTGTTAAAATCAGAAAATTTCAGTTTGAACCATATTGCTTTCATAAGAACACATGTGCAGAGTGCAATACTCAAACTTTTTATAATAAAATAAGATGAGCCACTCACAAAAAATTAACTTTTGATTTAACTATATCTGGAATAGAACTCCCTAAGTAAAAGATAAAATAGCATCATTGAATTATACTTACATATATTTCCATTTTGCGGTAAAGTCCATAATTCAATAACAAATTATGTGTCATCCTTATACGATGTGGCTTCATGGGATGACCTTGCCCATAGTAATAATTGCCAATATCACCTAAAATTTTTTATTTTCTTTGTATATTCATTTGAATGAATATGTATAACTTAAATTTAAGAGACCATATAAATATAGTATATGATAAGTGAATCAGCTCCCATTGATTGAATGGTCATAAAATATAAGTATGGCTTTAGATTGATTACGTAAATCCAAACTAATCCATTTAATTTATCAATATACTAACAATTATAATTATAAGTAATTGTAATTAGAATTGTAATTATAATATACTAATAATAATAATTGTAAAAGAGTTCAAAATATTTTATAGGTACTCATGTATTATATTTCACAATCATGAGACAAAGAAACCGATCAATGTGGGTAATTTTCACTCGTAAAAATGTTAAATTTTCTCTTTTTTCATAATATCTATTAACAATTTTTGAAATGAACAATATCAAACTATTTTACTCTATAATTTTGGAATAGCTTGATTCATAAATTAATTATTAATACTCAAATATTTTCATTAGAATATATTTATATAGTAAAAATGATTGTAATAATAAAGAACTAATTTCAGTAACTGAAAGATTTCAACAAAAACAAAAAAAATAAGTTTATAGCTCAAGACAAGTAGTTCTTATCGACTTTCTACTTTTCAGGATGAATAAATAAAAATGTAAGTTCACTAATAAATTAAGTACTATAAAGTATAAAATATTTTCTAAGGTTTATATTATAAGAGGTTAGAAATGAATTACAGTATCAATAAAAAATATATTTTAGTGAGATATATAACATTTAATTACAGAAGTAGTTACTTCTGAGAATATGACCTTGATCATCATTAAAAACAAAAAGATGTTATTTTTTATCAAATAATTTTTTAATTATTTATTTGTTCGTACCAGGATAACAATACAATATTTTAGCTTTATTTCAAGTATTATTAATTCATCTTTCAATCAAAAAAGGTAATTTATAGATTGGAAGCTACACATTCTCAACCATAGTTTTTGACACTTCAATAAAAAGCTGTAAAAACCAATATTTTTCATTTAAATTACTATTCAACATTTGAATTACGTATAATATTTATAAATCTCTGTATGCAAATGACAAAATCATAAAAAATTATTTATAATTGATGTAAAAATATTGTTTTATTAAAAATAGCTCGAGAGATTCTCAAGTGAACTACGGTCACAGGTAGACATGACTGACGCCTGGTTGGCTTCGTAAACTACGGTTGCGCGAAGTGTTGATTGAGAATCTCTCGGCTTAAAGTCAAAGAAACCGTATAAATAACACTTAGCTCCAAAAAATTGGAAAATTTCCCCATATCACCATTATCATCATGGGCAAACATAATTTTTTTGAGTATTTGTTTAAAAATATACACTGAATATAACGTAAAAAGCGAAATATCAGTGTGGCTTGTGAACCTCGACACAACCGTGACAATCTGAAAAACTGCCTTAGTAATGCGGGCTTAAATTAATAAAAATTGTACTTACTGTCGTAATAGTAGCAAACGCGCTTCCGGCTGTGTTGTAGTTGAGACATTTTTACCGATTTTCCGTGGAAATCGAACGAAAATGGTATTAACTGCTCCTAAGACGAAAATTGAAAGCGAAGCGCGGCGAGCAGCGCACACTCCAGCAATGAGGCGCTAACACACGTACGGCGTCGCTGGCTTCGGGCAGCTGTTGCGCATGCGCAGTTAAACTATTTCCCGTAAGCTGTTATACTGTATGATGGCCGATCGAGCCTCCGACTCTGCCACTCGGGGTCCGCCACTCCGCCTCCTTTTTTCCATTTTCTCTCCTACAATGGCTACAATGCTACAATTTCTAGAGATTCTGTTTAGAGCCGCTAGGGGACCTACCGAGTAAAATCCTATGATCCTTAATATGGACAATAATATGCAGGCTTCCAGATCTATTATATGCACCTATGTGCAGCAATTATTAGAAGTTAAATTACAAAGCGTATATAGGTTTAAAGGCTATATAGAATAGGGATTTTTAAATGAACTTTTAATTATACTATGAATTTCCAGTAAGCATGAACGCACGGGATTGGCTACAACTTTATCCCTCTCGTTTAATTACCCTATAAATATATATATCTATATATATGTGTGTGTGCGGGTTGCGTGTAATGTGTATGTATATAAATATATAATAAAGCTCATTAAATAAATAATCTGAAAACCAGAATATATTTTTTTGAATATAATATATTATAAATAATTATGATTCCCCTAGAATGTCTTCTGAATTTCATATATTCATTAAATTTTATAGATATTATGCTATATATGTATCTAGAAGCTGGTAATCATGGCGTCCATCCATGGATATTGGCTCATTTTGTGACAAACATTTTACGATTTCTAAAACGCGCTAAAATTCAAATGCTTAGTATATTTTCGGCTTTATTTTTTATTATTATTATTTATTTTGTGGGCCATTAATTAAACAAATAAATGCGAAATGAATAATTATTATTTATTTTATGTACCATTAATTAAAAAAATAAATGTAAAATGGATAATGAAATTATTAAATATTTATAAATTTGTAACTTATTTTTTGTTAATTTCTGAGGAAAATTTAGGTAAGTATTATGATTCCAAATATTCCAAACCTTTAGGCTTTCATTTTATAAACACGTAGTGCTCTATATATTTAGGTGCATGTGGTATAATTGGTATGGTGAAATCTGTATATAACGTGTGTAGGACTATCGAAATAGAACTAATAGATCTATATGTATATACATATTACATATACTTCTCATGTTATTTCTATAATCACCTACTTTTGACCGGTCCAAGCGTCCAACAAATATAAGACACCGGTGCACGTCATGGACGCCGTCACTCAGACTCAGCAGTGTGGTAACTTGGTAAATGACTAGTAACAGTGTATACGATACGCGTAAAGGACAAATTTGAGCCCCTTTTATGAAAATACTGCTTGTTCAAAATAGCCATCGGGTCTCGGCAGTGTTTCTTTAAGTTAGTTCAGTGTTTATTGTGTAGAAGTTGTATTAAAAACAGTACTAGGTGTAAAAAGTCAAAAAGAAATGAAGACAATTATTTTCTGAAGTAGCTTAGCATACAATCTACATTGAGCAGTTTTTCTCGGTAAGTGTATATACCTACACAGAGGAATGAAAAAATTTTGTTTTGTATCAAATTTCACCGATTATTTTAATTTAAGTTTCTATGTGAGTATACACACATATCTAATTTATTGACCTTTAAATACATGGTTATGTGCTATTCCAACATTTCTCAGATATTTCTTTGTTTAGAAACTTTGTTTTTCACCGTTGACAAATAATATGAAAAGTGTACCTAGATAGATTGTTGCTGTACTCGTTTATTTAGTACTTTCGTCAAATGTTTCGTAAATCTATCTAAAAGAATAAATTATTGAAAGTTATTATTGAAAAATTGATAACATTATTTTATAAAGTGTAAATTTAATATGCAATACACATTTTCGTAAATGTTAGATTTAATGATAGAAGAAATAAATATCTATAAAAATTACCTTTAAAAAGGTAAAAACTTGTGGCAAGTATGATGTTTCTTCCCCAGCAAAAAATAAAACCTCTTTAGTTACTGCATTTATGTAATCTCTTTTTGATAATGTAAAAAGTAAAATATATTTTTTGCTGCATAACGTCGAATTCATATTTCTATCTAAATAATCAATTCTTTAATACATTTTTTAAATTATCTTTTGACCTTAAGAAAGTTACAAAATAAATAGAAATTGCTGTCAAAGCATCTATTTGTCCCAGTAATGCCCAAATAAGAAATTAGATAAACAATTTCTTATCAGTTTCCAATTTCTTATTGTAAAAATTGGCTAATAAAGAAAGTTGTGAAATCATTTTAGAAATAGACAAGTATTCTTTTTAGCTTAGCAGCAATCTTAGCAGTTTGTATGTCATTTTAGTTGTTCTATTATTTTTTTCTCTTTTCAATTTTGTACAATATTCTTTATCTTAAAATGACTATGAGCATACTTGGCGGCACAGCGTAACGTTTTATTGTGCGCTTATATTTTACCCCTAATAATTTTTTCATTTTGGCAAAAATTATTAAAATGAAGCTCTATCACAGGTCTTGAATATTATAAACGCAAGAATTGGTCGTTAGGAAAATGAAATAAATTGAAAGACATACATAATAATAAATGTTAAAAAATTTTATTAAATAAATATTAATTTATTTTGAATGGAAGAGCGTTTGTTGCCATCAAATTACACTTTGTACCTAAAAAATTTAGTTACGGTAAGGGGGTGTCAAACTCAAACTGTTTTACCGATCGGATATGACTAATTAGTAATAACTAAATGAATAGGTAAAATTATGCAAATCCCAAACACAGGTGCACTTCGTCTATTAATTATCTATCTTCTAGCAAAATTTCAAGTGAATATTTCAACGACACCTTCAAAAATTTCTGCACCGAAAAAATAAGTATTTGCATTGAAATGAGTGCGTTTTTTCGGCGCAGAAATTTTTAAGGGTGTACTTGAAATATTTACTTCAAACTTTGCCAGATGATAGATAATTCTTAGAGGTAGTGCACCTGTATTTGGAATATTCATAATTTCAAGTATTTATTTAGCTATATCGAATTATTGAATATCCGGTCGGTAAGGCATAAACTGTTTTATCGGTCAGATATGGATAGTTAATAATAACTAAACAAATATTTAAAATTGTTCAAATCGCAAATACAGGTGCACTATTTCTATGAATTATCTATCACTTGCCAAAGTTACAAGTAAATATTTCAACCGAAAAAACGCACTCATTTCGATGCAAATACTTATTTTTTCGGTGCAGAAATTTTTGAAGGTGTCGTTGAAATATTCACTTGAAAATTTGCTAGAAAATAGATAATTAATAGACGAAGTGCACCTGTATTTGGGATTTGCATAATTTTACCTATTTATTTAGTTATTACTAATTATTCATATCCGATTGGTAAAACAGTTTGAGTGGTAACTGTAGGACTTTGACACCCCCATTAACGGCTTCCAAAACCATTCTAACTAGGTTCCAAATTTGCCGTTCTTTTTGCCGTTAAGAATCAAGTACGATTTGTTAATGTAGAAATTAAAATGCTCACATGGAAAAAATTTTCTTAATTTACATTGCAATGCTTTGCTAACTTGACATCGCATTTTTTCGTAAACGATTGGCTTAAATAAATTTCTTATAGTGCAAAGCACTTCTGACCGACGTCTAGTATTTTACCATTGAATTAAAAATTTTGTCGTTCATCATTTAAAAAAAAAACACGTGCTTTGCTAACATTGGAATTAATAACTTACCTTTCCGTCCAAATTCATATACACCGATGTAACTATGCACAATGGAAAAATAAAACTAATATATAGATCATATATAGAAAAAAAAAACAATACCATAATTTAAAGTTTATTTTAAAATCTACATTTGAGAAATCTCAAGGTAAAGTTTTAACTACTGAAATAAAAACCGTATTCATATTTATTTTTTATTTATTTATGTACATTATACAGACTAAGGCCCTTTATATAATAATAGATAATATAATAGCGATACAAATTAAGATTTAAAAACTAAGAGAAAGGGGTTTCAAAGAATATTTGAAAGCCAAAAGCGAAGTAACATTACAAATCCGAGAATGAAGAAGTTCCATTTTCTTTTCAATCTATTTACACTTGAATAAAAGCATATTTTAATTTTAACTGATATGCACAAATTATTGTAATTTGAATTTCATCTTCTACTTATAAGGAGATGATCAACCCTCCGGATCACGGATTTGGCTAGAACTTTGCGATATATTGACACCAAATTATGAAAAAAGACAAAATACTATGCCCTGACATTCAAATTTATCGAAGTTATGTGCTACTATCATTGTTATTATGTTTATATTATCGTTAATAACTCGGAAAGAAAGACCCTGAAAATAATTTTACACAATAAAAATTAAACTGGAATGAAGGAGCTTTAATTCAATACTTGTTACGTACAAAAATATGAATTTGTCGTAAAGTTATTGATGATTAAAACCGAGGAAAAACTAACTATTATAGTGGCTCATAACTTCTGTAAATATAAGCATTAGGGTGAACTGCTTTGGCTTTTTACATAATTTGGTGCCAAACAATATATCTCAAAGTTTGAGCTAAATTCGAGATCCAAAGGGCTTGTTAAGGTCCTAGCTAGTCAGCAATACTTATGTTCTTACGAGCTAGTCATAATTTCAAGAAGCAATTGTGTAGTTTACAGGTGATTCAGAACTCTTTTGAACGTATTTTGTTATGGTTTTATCAATCACATTAATCCGTTATGTCCGTACGTGACATGCACATCACATGAAAGTTATAAGCCATAAAATAATTAAAATTGAAGTGCTGTGCAAATCTGAGTGGGTAGTTCTTACATTTTAATAACGTAACAATAACACATACACCACCGAGTATTAGAAAAAATTATTTTTCCACTTTTTACAGATAATTGACAAGTACAAATTCATGAAAATATAGACTTTTAAAATTTTAATTTTTGTCTTGGATTCATCTACGGGTTAATTAAAAAAAACTGTTAAATTACACTTTTAAATGACAAGTGCAAAAAAAGTATGATTTTAAATAATTTTAAATCGGTTAAGGCATTTTCTTAAGATATCAACCATTATAAAATATAATAATATCTTTAATTTCTATTCAAATTGTTACAATTACAGTCCCGTGCAGGAGAGATAAAAATATTACTTATTTTTTAAAATTCATTATTAAGAATATTAATTAATTTTTATGCCTTCTATCCGATTTAAAAAAACAACAATTTTTTCATAAATATACTGTTATCTCGTAAATTAATAATGTTCATCATTAAAAAATTGAACTGATTTATCTCATAACCAAGCTCTATCTATATTATTTATTTATTTAATTAATTATATATTATTATTAATATCTACATTACTAAATTTTATACATGTATATACACTTCCATAATGATTAATATAATCTTAATTCATTATTATTACTCATTATTAAATAAATTCAATCAACTTAAAAAAAATTATTAACTTATTTCTGTAAGCGTTTAGATATTCTCGTATTAATTCCAATAAGAATATAATAATAGAGAAAGAATATGCAATACCAAGTAGGATAACTAGGCTGACAACCGAATCAGTTTGCATTACTATATCGATATTTTTATACTTTGGAAATATTGAAAGTCTATGAAGGTTTTCATCTTTTTTCCAAAGTCCAGATTCGTATAATCTTCTAAATATTTTAAGGAATTTGTTTTTGTAAGGCGATGCTTTTTCCAACAAGACTACTGAGTTTGCAGAAAAAAATATGGGTTTCGCAATTTTCATGTCCCTTGAATACTCCGACTTTTCCGTTAGCATCATGGCTTCTGCAATGTGCATAAAACAAACCACATTCTTGTCCTTTTTTAAAATATTTGCACATCGCAAAACATTATTTTCAATTACTAATTTCTTCTTGATATTTTCAACATGTGCATCATACGTATTTCCAAAAATTATATCTGCGTGCACGATACTAACGTAAGGTTTTAACGGAGACTCATCAATTTCTTTGAAAGTATCGAATTTTACATCCTCATATATTATGGTGGAATTTATAATATTTGAAAATAAAATTGTTGAAAATATTAAAAAGACAAGTGACAAACTTATTTGCAATACTTTGTTTGGGAATTTCTGTGGTCGCCGATGCATCGATATTCCAAAAACTAATCCAATGATTTCTAACATTGTCAATTCTTTAGTCATGATTTTTAACAGTTGTATTACATATGTGATAAGTATAACAATCATAACCAAGAAGAGCAAGACAATTAATCTATTGAACGAAGCATTGATTTCGGTGATAAAAATAATGGGGACAACACCCACAAATGAGTTTAAAATATATTCTAATGTTAAGGCTGTTGTATCAGGACGTATTTTAGACAGCGGTAAAGAAAATGCATTCACTGAATTCTTTTGAAATATCTCGCTAAGCACAGCATTTATTTCGACTAAAGTTACAGGTTCTTTTTTCCCTAAAATATATCTTACAGAAAAGTTCATAATTTTTGCAGCAATTGGTACAATAGGATAACAATTGTATTTCATTGTTACATTATTTCCAGTTCTTGAGGGAATCAGACATGTTGGGTAGTGCAAAACAAGCAATTTAAAAGGATAGCCATTGATATTTCTGAGTTTTCTTGGGAAGATAGGAGTATGTAACAACAATGAGCTGTTTCTAATATCATCGAAAAATGGATTGTAATTATACAGAAAAGATTGATGATTGTTCTCAACATTTTGTAAAATGGAGAAATCTAAGAACTTTTTGGACCACGCATTTCGAAGTATAGTTTCGAAATTGGCACCGCATTCGTTATTATGACCACCGAGAATCAACAAGCATTTTGGTTGTGAGTTATTAGAAGGATATTGTGATATTGAATCAAGAATGTATTCCATACTTATGAGCACATCCTTGCACTTGTAATGTAGGATAATATATAATATTTCATATGAATTATCTTTACAACATTCGGTATTATTATTAATAACTGAAGTGGCTGGAATAACTTGAAGCAATTCCTTAAAAATATCATCCTGATCATTGGCAGGCATTTCTTTATCAATCAAGAATTTTATTTGATATATATCCAGATTATTCTGTAAAAGTTGCTGCTTTAAAATATTCAACCAGTTTTGTTTAAAAAGATATCCTGGTTCTAATTCATTAGCACTTATAATTGGCAAAAGAATAAGAATTGCAATAAACATTTTAGACTATTCTTGGACCTAAACACGGATAATCGTTTATGTTTCAGCTAAATTTTTTAATACTGGTAAATGATATACTGACTTAAAAAATTATCTATTTTTAAACGATTGAATTTTATCAAAATTTTTTAAAAATAACACAGTGACTTTGAAATTGAACTGTATTCGAATGACTGTTTACGCATTTATAAACCCGCTGTTTCAGATAAAGTTTTGTAACCCAATAAGTACTATAATAATAATATCAGACAATTTTACTACTGGATGAACATCTTTGGTTTTAGCTTGTACATCTTTACTTGTAGTGACGAATGTATGGAGCTAAACAGAATAATTTTTTTTTGCCATAATCGATTTTACAATATTCTATAAATGAATGTAGTGTAAGTATGGATGATTGTTGTAACGAAAGTTAAATTTTTTTAAAACTAGTTAATAATACGTTTTCTACAATAAAGTTTTTTTTACAATTCTCTGAATGCTCTAAATGCTAAAGTACAAAAATTGACGCGCTAAAATACAAATTGATCATTTTAAACTTTTAAAAGGAATAAAATAGCAAATTTGTACTTTTAAAAGGAGTTCTTATAAATATATATATTTTATAGAAGCTTCAGAAATTTTTACAATATAATGATTTATAAGCACGAGAAAGGATTGCAATCATAGCTGAATAAATATATTTTTTCTCGTTGTTATTAATTAATTTATTCTAACAGACATTGACAATTGACAAAACAAAGAGCAAATCAGTATGATAAAAGTTGCATTAAAACAGAAACAAATTCAAATATGTATATAGTTAGTAGTAATATTAACAGCATGACACCAATAACAAAAATACAAATATAACTTGTCCTGCTACAGCAATGGGAGATAGAAGTTCAAACTAAATGTCGAAGGGGTCAATTGAGTGTTTTATATACTATATGGAACATCAAAGGACATTAGTGAAAACAAATTATCCAAATTTGGGGTTATTATAACTACATACAATCTTATTGCACAAGAGCATGAGCTTTATGTTGTACCCAGAAGAATAAGGATTCAAGGTTATTTTGATAAGCTATCAAAGCTGCCAAAGATGTTAACAATTGTTAACACTTTTAGTAGCTTCTATATGTCATCTCCATTCTTAATGAGGCACCATGGCAAAACTGAAGTTCATTTTATTATTTTGGTACTTATTAAAAATTAATAATAACTATGTAAAATTAAGAAAAAGAGTACTTGACAATTTCAATTGATTTCACAACTTTCTTTAGTTTTAATTGGCCATTATAAATTGGAAACTTTATTTGAATATGCAAAATTAAGAAAAAGAGTACTTGATAATTTCTGAATTGATCTCACTAATTTCATTAGTTTAAATTGGCCATTAGAAACTGAATAATTCATCTAAATAAACCTGAATAATTAAAGAAGTGAATGTATTTAATCTGTATAAATAAAGAAGTGAATGTATTTAATTGAAAACTCAAATTTAATGTTATTTTTAGACTACTATGTAATAATATTCTATATTTTATAGATGATTATTGGAAAGAGAATCAATTTGATAAATATGATTTCATTCTGTACTGATTTTATATAAAAAAGTTTGTAAAAAAATAACAAAATTAAAAGTTGTATAATAAAGTTAAACGAGTGAGGGAAAATAATAATATAATTATATAATAATGAACGATTATAATTAATAAATGACAATGATTAAATATTTTGAATCAAGAGAATCAAGAATTATTATTTATTGCTCTAAACCTTTTTTTTTTTTTGAGCTATTGATCCAATTTGGATAGTATATACATTTATATGTTGTCACGCGTGAAAAGAGATTTCGTATGAGAATCCTGAAAATTTACCTAATTAATATAATATGTATTTGGAAAAGGTTATGTGAAAAATGAGGCGAATTTTACGCGGATTTTCGATGAATTTCAATTTCCCCAAGTTAATCTGGGATTTTGATTTTTCGTTTCAGTATTATATTACGACCTAGATGTCTCTAACACCTTACCTGAATGATTAAACTTTGCTATTTCATTTTATAACCAATAATTTGTATAAAGAGGTCGCACAAAAAACCATATAAAAACCATATATCAAAGGCTTACCGTCACATTTTATAACTTCTACCAAATAAATTCGCGGTAGTTCCAGGACTTTCTCAAATAAATATTTTATAGGTAAATTTTATATTGTTAGGTAGATTTAGAAAACTATAAAATTGCATCATTTATATATAATTCGTTATAATCTCTAAGAAAGTAGTGAAATCTATAAAAATTACCTTTAAAAAACAAAAATTGTGGCAAGTATGATTTTTCTTTCCCAGCACAATTAAATTTATTTTTGAACCAAATCCTACTATATGAAATAAAATCTCTTACATTACTGTATCTATCATCTCAGAAATGGTCAAGTATTCTTTTTGTCTTAGGAGTTTATAATTCATTTTAGTTATTCTATAATTTTTTTCTTTTTTCAATATTGTACAATAACATTAATCTTAAAATGTCTAAGAGTATACTTGGCGGCACGATGACAGGCAGTTTATCAGTGGACTTACGTCAGTCATAAGTTCATTATTTATATTATTAATGAGTAGTCTATATATTTTAATTTCAGACATGCTTACCTCTTTGAAAATATGTAATTAGAGACCAATCAAAAATAATGATACTATTAATCCCACTAACAATGGATCAATTTTGCTAAACATATTATTATTAACTCGCCTTACTTTACCGTGAGTGGATGTGATTATTTTTGAATACGTATTTACAAGTAAAAGCATATTATGCACTTATAAGAATTTTAGCTTTGATTGAATATTCACTTACAATTAACCAAATGTTAAAAAAATACGTTTGGAATTAATTAGAAACGGATTAGATAAGGAGTAGGATAGAAAACTATAAATTCTGTAATTCAAATTATATAGCGATTAATATTACCAATTGACATTATCTATTTTACATAAAAGTGGAATTTTCATTCATAATAATTGACTTATCTCAGATAATTGAAGCAATAATAATAAAAAAAGCAGATTCATAGTATAAAAGGAAGGCGGTAACAATTGTAATACTAATTGCAGTACAATTTAACACTTTTTTAATACTTTTTTAACAATAGAATTTTTTTTGTATTACTGACGTGTGGTTCAACTTACTTATATCTACTCAATATTAAGGAAATGAGTGTTTGGGTAGTTATTAATTTTAATTTATGTTTCATTGTTTTAGATATTAGGCAGCTACACTTGATTTCAACTATTATAAGCTTACATTTTGTTCGTTACCTTAAACTGCCTGAAGCTGTGCCGCCAAGTATAATCATAGTCGTTTTAAGATTATAAGCATATTGTACAAAATTGAAAAGAGAAAAAAATAATGGAACAGCTAAAATGACTTATAAACTGCTAAGACAAAAAGAATACTTGACAATTTCTGAGATGAGTTCACAACATTCTTCAGCCACATATATATATAGTAGATATATATATATATATATATGTATAGATATATATAGTACCCAATATATATATATATATATATATATATATAGTTCAGATGATTATTGAAAAGAGATTATAGATGCAGTGACTAGATTTTATTTCATAGTAGGATTTGGTTCAAAAATAAATTTAATTGTGCTGGGGAAGAAAAATCATACTTGTCACAATTTTTATCTTTTTTTAAATTCTTTTTAAGTTGTAACTGAAAATATTGGAGGTGTAAAAATATTACTACAAACATAGTACATTTTTAGTAATCTTTATTATTTATATATCACCATATTTTGTGGTCTATAATTTCTTTTTATTTTATAATACAACATAGTTAACATAAAACATTTTCTCTGAAGTTCAATTAATAAGCCGATTTCTAGGTACAGACAAATGTATAACTTTTTTTATTCGATTGATAAGGACTATAGTTTTATATATTTAATAGACTTAAATTTTTAAGACTCACGCGAAGTATTAAAATAACGATCGATCTTGTCATAAATATATTTAAATAGATTTTTTTTATTTAAAAGCTTCTTGCATAACATCGCTCTATACATTTCCTATTTAGATAAAATTGTACCGACATTTTATTTTCAAGACATTTTTTAGATGAAGCCTACAGAGCTTTTATGTTTTATTCCTTTGTTTTCTTTTCTATGTGGCTCATCAAAATCGTACAAGCAATAGGTTTAGATAGTATATGATTTGCTTGATAATCGATCACTCAACCATGATTGAGCTTTCTCGTCTTCAACTTTTTATTTCTGGTCATAATGCCATTTTTATGCTGCACCCTATGTAATGACTAGGTTAGTAAAATATGTAAGTCATGCAACATGTTTTTAAATTACAATTAGAAATAAAAAATGCATATCAAAAAGAATTATTTTTTTCTTGGTTTACAACCAAAATTTATAAGAATGTCAATTCACATAAATGCAATAGCATCTCCAGTTTGGCAGTATAATTTTCATCTTTTCGAATTAATCATTTATGTAACATTTACCATAGACATATTTGCAAAAACTTACGCAAAGAATTGCTAAGGACCAACTTACTTTAAGTTTATCACATGTATGAATATTCGATTTTAAAAAGATATTTCAAGTATACATGTAAAGAAAAACAATGTGTATAATAGCTTTTCAATATTGATAATGCTGACCCAATATAAACTATTTCCAAGATTTTAATAAACCAATTATACTAATTGTAAAAGAGTATATCGAAGCTTGACAAATATTTTTTTATAAAATTAGCTTAAATACTATTATACTTTGTAACTTTTTTAGATGAAATAAAAGGCAATAATCTTGAAATTATTGTATGAGAAACAATTTCGAATATAATTATTTAAGAGAACAACTTAAAAGTTATAATTATTTTCGAATTGATAAAATATACAAGTATTTAGGCTAATTTCATAGTCAAAAATATTTTCTTTGTTCTTGAGTATGTTTTAATATGCTTATTATACTTGATAGTGTAAATAGAATCCCTTGAATGAGCTTTATACTGGGTATACAAGAGCTCAAGTATGCTGTTTCAGTTGATCCATTTCACTGGGAACACCCTGCATAGGCCGAGTACAGATAGCAATCTGTCTACATTATTGGACATAATGGTGTTCGTTATCTGTGCTAGGTTCTAGATTTTTCTTAGTTTCAAGAGCCCAAAGGACTCGTAATGTCATCACAGAATAAAGACAATTTTAAAACCGTCCACTCTTAAAATCATAATAATAATATGTTATAACTTCTGCCTTGACAGAAAGCCAAAGAGTTTCTTTGATTAGAAAATTAAACTGAAAAAAATTTGCAAGATTTATTAGCATAAATGTTTAAAGACTAATTTAATTTAATTTTGCTTATATATTTGTATTAAGAAAATTATTTCATTAGTAATAATATTTTTTTTGCGTTATTATATTAATAGAAGTAGGTAAAAAATTTAATGGTTTCCACATTTTTTAAGTTACATACAATGAAATTTTCGAACCAGAAGTTTCTCTAGTAAGCAAAATACAAAGAGAAATATAGAAATTGGAATAAAGCCTAGAATATTATAAGGCGCATAAAGTTAGTAATATAAAATACATATTAATTCTAAATAGATAGTTGAACGTTATACGAAGTGAAGGCAGTGAAGCGTCTTTGGCTTTCGAGAAGACAACTAAAATAGTTATGTAAAAAACGTTCCTACGTAAATATCATTATACTTCTACAGAGCTACCAAGAGCACCGAAAACGATTATTAACCAAGCTACTTTAGGTTGATAAGTCATGCCTTTTACATCGACTTTATAAGAATAAACATAATGCAGTCGTCATCACTGCACTAGTGTCAATTGATGTTTCGAAATATTTATCAGCAATATGCTTAAGTTACGTTTCATACGAACTTCATATACTGGTAATTCGTATCACTTTTATGATTGCAGAGCTCAAATTATTTTCAACCGATCAAGATCAGACATCGATATGGGCCATTATGTACAAGTAAAATATATATATGTATAATGTATTTGTCGATGAAAAATCTATTTGTCTCTGGCAGGAATCATAAATCTTCGATTCATTTATAGTTTTCTTTAACAATGTGACGAGTTTACCAAGTATCGATCAATATTTTGAAATTTTGTTATTTTGAAATTTCGTTTTTTTAAGACAGTATTTGAACACCATCATTCGAACACTTTATTAATCACAAAAAGATGATACTTTTTATTTAATTACGTTCAAAAAACTTAATTCAGATGATTGTTAAATTGTTTTTTTAAGAACTAGTTTGCGAACATTCGATATTTTTCGATGCATTTCGCATACTTGATTGTGTTGTTTTATATGATAACTTTACCACAGAAAAATCTCTTCTGTTCGTTATTTTAAAATAAATACGCAAAATAAACATCTTATTTTTTCACTTTTATTATTGATGCTGAAATAGTACGTTTTAACATATATAATTAATAAAAAGTTCGAAAACTCGTTATAAAATATTTAATATTTTTATATTCAAACTACTCATCGATGCTCAGTAACAACCCATATTGATAATATCTTTCGTTTCTTCGAGAATCTTATCGACGATGTACTCTGCTTGGTTATAATTGTACTGGAATATTGGACAATCGCGTGATACTTGTGCAACTCTTTAACATGTACAGTATTTTAAGTCGTCTTTTTTTTTATACATTTTACGCTTGCAGCTTTAGGATTTTTCACGAACAATCTATCACTCGTTTCACACAATTCAACTGAACGGGAGTTCGAAGGTTTTTCTTTTTCGCACGTATCGCTTGACTAGCAAAATCGCAAAAGAAGTAAAAAATCGTTTCATTATTTCAGTCGTAGGAGGATAAAGGATCCTTGGCGAACATTGCTATATTCTTGAAAAAATAATTTCTGTTGGAGTTGTAAAAAAAATACTTGTTGTACAGAAAAAATACAAACTCAAAGTAGAGTAAAATAAATTTTTATCAAACATAAAGAGAAGCATACAAAATGTTGTAGATATTGAAAAGTCCTGTAAAAATGCTGCATAATTACTGAATTCCGCATCGATAATTATACATAATCAAAAAAAGAAAACCGAGTTCCGTTTTAGCCTCTTGAATCGAATCGGAAATACATAAAAAAAAGCTCACTTGAAAACAGCCCACGATCCAGCAATATACCAATGTCGCCAAAGATGTCCGCTAAGAGTCGCCCGAAAACCATAACTTTACGTATATATATATATATATTTTAGTCAAAAATTAAAGGTTTCTCCATTCGGCGCATCTCCCCCGTATATTCCATTGCCTGTGTCGAGAATGAAATTTTTCAAAGTCCGCGCGGAAACAACATTCTTTTACATGCTCTTACGATCGATTCGTTCACACTCGCACACTCGCTTACACTGCATACGGACACATTCTGTTTCTCTCTCTCTCGCCTCTCAGCCTTTTAACTCAGCTCTCGAATTTAACATTTTGCTCTTTGTCGCCCGGCTTAAATAACTTCACGCACGTGATATATATATACGCTACATTAGAACGCGATTGCTGCACAACCTATATTCTGCGCGTCTAGCGGCGCTTTCACTATTCACAGCGAGAAGAACTTGAGGAAGGTCTGGGGAGGAATTGGGACGTGTAGGGAGGCTCGATCGACGTCGGCGAGCTTCTCCTGGAAGGCCGGATCCTGATCGGCGATGCACGGATGGCCGAGCGATCGCCAGAATAGGCAGCGGCAGTTTCGGCACAGCTGAATCATCTCCGCGTATTCCTCTCGCAGTCCGAAGGACCTGCAAAGATCACGAGTCTCATTTATGGCGTATATAGCGTTATGCAACAGCAAGGGGGAGAATACCAACAGTGATAAAGTTAAAACTAAGATTTCGTGAAACGGTTGAGACCAACACTATACCGTTTAAGTATAAAAAAAACATCGACACAAATGTTTGAAGAGAATGAATTTACAAACTCTATTTACAGTACTGTTTTGTACTAAACTTGCCTGCATCTACTTCCACTTACTTACTAGAAGCGTATCTCACAAAAATACCTATTATTTGATATTAATTATTTCGTATCATTTTTGCGTTTTAATTTCTTGTTTAAAAGCTATTCTAAGGCTTTCCGACTTGAGTTTTTTTTTCTCAAAAATTGCGGCTCGTAATTACGGAAAATCGAAGCATTAAACTGAATCTCTTTGTCAATACCTATAACATATCCTAAACCAAGTACCTCCTAGTATGGCGGATAAGCGACAAGCTTTGTCTTTTAACTTTTTACTCTTTATCGCGGGAAAAAAAAATGAGCGTTCAGTTCACCTTCGGGCAATGGTAAATATGGTTTTCCAGTCTTTTTCGGGATTGTTTTGTCGGGCAGTGGCGATCTGCTGTGGAGTGAAGTGGTACTGGGCGAGCTCCCGCCAGATCCTCTGCTCCTGCGCCAGGACGGCAAGGTGCTCGCACGCCTCGGACGAGGCCTCGATGTCGCGGGGATCGCTCAGTCGCAGCAGGACCTCGCGTCGGCACTCGGCCGGCAAGTCCGACCATTGGGGTTGCTGTTCCTCGTCGGGCTGTAAAAATCATCCTTTTTAACTTTGCACGCAGTAGATAAAGCCTCTGGTCTCAGTTGGTTTTAAATCAAGAGTCATTGTTGTTCCTTCTAACACATATGGGTATACTCATTGAAAGAGTGAAAATTCATTTGTCAATAAGCTGAAAGCACTATAATTTTCGTAAAAGTGCATAGTAATAAGAATGTTGTTTAAGTTATTTGCATTATATGATTACAGTGTACTTATACGTATATACCCCGCCCTCGTAAATGTTCTACATGCGTCGAACACACCATTATCTTGACTTTTCAGGTAATGAATTACCCCAAGGCAAAAGCTAAGGTCGATATTTGCATTCTTTAGTTTCAGTTTGAATTTTTTCGAGAGGTTCTTTGCATAATATTCATATAAAATAGTCATTAAAAATATATTTCTATAAAAGATGGTTCTTACACCGAAACGTTATGTTAAAAAATACTGTTCTTCATTTATTCTCTATACTATCCGATATATCACTATAAGAGGTATAAAAAGTTTTTAAAAATAAGTTCGTAATTTTATTTGAAGCAAGGGCTTCTATATTAAATTCAAAGTACTGATATAAAAGTGAAATAAAAAGCAAGCGCCTAATATCCGCCTACGAGAAATATAAACGTCCAACTTTCATTGAAACTGTACCTGAGTGATTGTGATGGAAGATGCGATCTGCAGTATTCTGTCTAGGGCGGCTTTGTGTTTCTCCCACAGAATGACTGAACCCAGTGGTCTTCCGCCCCAACAGCAACCCGCACTAAAAGCTCGGACCCTCTCTATAAGTCTGCGCAATCTCCCAGTTTGTTGCTGCGATAAGGACACTGTAACGAAGAGAAAATTAACTTCTCGCCTTAGTCCCCGCTTATGCTTCCCACAACTCATAAACCTATAGTATTTCATTGTCTCTCAAGTTATATGAATTTGGTACTTTTATTAAAAGCTATACCATATGACACGATTGATCTTATTTGGTTTAAGTTTTGTGTTACATCGTAAAATTTCAAGGTGCTTAGATTTGAGCTAAGTGTTTTTTTTTTTTCAAAATACTATAATTTATTTTATGATTGCAAAAAATATTTCGGTGCACAAGTAATAATTGAACGCGAGGTGTCGTTATCATTTCCGACCAGAGCCACCTAATAAAACCACTTGAGACAATAAAAGAAAATTGGATTTTGGTCGGTCAATATTTTTCCCGACAAAGAGCAAATTGAGCCGAGCGCATCAGCGTCTCGCAGCATCAGGCAGGATGTGCGTTATATGGGGCGCGGTAATTAAAAAAAATTATTCACTTTAAAGTGAAATAGTGAGATGTGCGAGGCAAAGGTTTATAAGTGGAGTTTATATAGTCACCTTCTAGCGCGACCTCCTCGAGCATGTTAAAGAGCACGCGTTGAGCGCAGCCGCTTAATCCTCCCATTCGATGGCTCACCAAAAGATCGAGGAGACGCACGATGTAATTAAAGCGACGACAGTCGTGCACTGCCGATAAAAAGTCGAGCCTCTTGAGTGCGTCGCTCAAACCGTTGAATCCTGCGATCTAGAGAATGACAAATGTTCCCTTTATAGTGTACTTGTAAGCGAGTTAGCAAGAGAAACGTTGTTGGATTCTTTATCGGCAATATTTATGTGGCTTTGTTATTACTACATACACTTGTAACGATATTCCTAGAAAACTATTTAAGCTACTTCCAAGAATATACAATTTGAAGAAAAAATTGTCATTAATTTGATTATTAATTGTCATAAATCATTTTCACTATAAAGCTTATCTTTTAAGCTTTAATCTCTTTTTTGTTGACTGCGATTTTTCAAGCCCAGATATCGCAGTTTTAATAAGAAAAAAACTGATGTTCTGATATTTCCGTACATTTTACGAATCTATTTCTAAGTCCATCTAGTTACAGATTATATCAAATCATCAAATTTCGATATCAAAAAATTTTACAGAGTCGACTAGAAAAGGAAGTTAAAGTTGAAAAAAAAACAAGCTTTCTAATTAAACTTTTAAGATTATCATTAAAAATTTTCGATTACTGCATAATTTTCGGCTTCTACCGAGTGAAATCAATGAAAAATTCCAATGAGACTTTAAAAAGTAGAAGTTTTATCCACATATATCTACAGTTATAGCCGCATATCAATAAGACTATAAAATATCTTGTTTACACTTTAAAATATCGAATTTTCGAAAATAGCTATAAAGTTTTTAAATCGACGGGCAAACCAATTTCGATATTAGTATCAGCCTTTGGAAGACGAGATCTCAAACTATCTTGGAATTTTTCTCGGATCGCTTACACAAAAAGTTACTGCGTCGAAATTTGAGAAGAAAAAATGAACATTTCGACGTTAATGGGTTAAATGAGTTATATGTACTGATTCAATTGCGTTTAAAATAAACTTCTTAATTTATTGTCATAGTTCATGATTCTCAAGATTTTTTTATCTTTTTTATTATTCTTTATTTATTCAAGAAAAAATGTAACTGAGGTGAATAGCATTATTCTTAAATCTTGTCGGTATTATAAAAATTTTATAATATAATGTTCATTTCTATTTATTTAAACGTTTTCTTCTAATACATTGAATCTTTATTTGGCAGAAAGTTCAAAGTTTATTTTAGTCAATCCCATCTCCGGCCCCTTGTACGGGAAATAAAATAAATTAAATAGCAGCATTTTCCCCAAACGTGACTCTGCGGCTACAAGGCGTGAAGGAACAACAAAAAAACTCCCTCGATTCAACAGATAACGCGTCCTTAAAAGTTCCGCCCCCGGGATTTAACGATTATCTCGGGGTTTTCAGCTATTACCACCGTTGGCGCCGAAATTAGATCTTGCTTGCATTGTCACGATTGATGGTTATGCGCAGCCGGCGTCTTTTTATACTCTTAAGGGTGAGAGACGGTATCTCTCTATAGCACACGCCTGACTTCCGCGCCGCGGAGACAAGCGAGTAGAATCTCATTTTCCTTTTTTTTCTTCTTCTTTTACTTCTGCTTACGGTGGACGATCTAAAAATATAAGTAAGACCGCGCGCGCCAAGCAAGAAGCTGCTGGCACACGTCGGAAAGAGTCACTCACCTCGCGGGTGCACTTCAGCGTGATGTGACAGTGTGGCTGGACGGCATCTTCTGGAATGAGAGAGAAAAAAAAGAGGAGAGTGATGGCGTGCGTGTGTTATAGCTTCTTCCGCGCGAGCTCGTATTTTATACCTCCCGTCTATACGCTGTGTACTTCGAGAATAAACTTCCGCAATTTCGACAGCAATAATTAACGCGTTGTCGCTTTTAGGTCGGCTTAGGACTGCTATGGGGTACCTACTGCTCGCGTATTACTTTGAAATTGGTGCGTTTTAATGGTTCTAGTCGATTTTGTAATGCTAAAGTGTACGCGACAGTAAGCGCGTTACTATGTCACTGTCATGCGGATGTGAACGTTACGAAAATTGACTAAAGCTATATGAAAATGTATACACAATTTAAAAACTAGAAAATAAGATACTTATATACATACAAGTATTATTATGTTAAATAAAATAGTGGAAAATCATCGGAAGTCGCCTTGATGGATAAAAAAGACTTATCTCAATTTTGAATTTGGAAAAGGATGTATCTCGCGAATACATTTTTTCTTTCAAATTTAAGATTACAGTAATAAAGCGAAAATTAAAATTATATATTGTCGGTCCTCCAATAAGTTCCTGTTTTCTGATGTTTTAGCGATCGGTTTAATCATTCTTTCTATACGACATAGGATTACAGCTATTAGAGATGGAGCATTCGGCAATATAAACTTAAATTCGAAAAAAAATAATGCTTTTTCCACTGAGGCGATGAAAAGATCATTTTTTGTAGGGATCCAGTGATATTTTTTGTAATAATAGAATCAGTATTTGCGATTGGTGTGACAATTATCATTAATAATGATGTTTTATATACAGAAAATAATTTTTTCTAGTATATTTAAACGAGATTAATAATAAATAAAAAATTGTAATACCTATTTGCCTTTGTTAATACACAAATATTGCATTATCATATCATTAAAAAACATATTATTGTTATGATCTTCTATATATTTATTGATTTGATGTACTTTATATTAATCTTTGAAAACTATTATTAAAGTGTATCGTGAAACAACTTTGTACTGGAAACCACAGGCTATTATACGGAGCAATAGTAGGTCATGAGGTTCATTATTTTGTGCTTGAAGATATCGTCTAGATCAAAGTCAATAAACCCAAAGCATTTATACCTGGAGTGGTAATTAAAAAAAATACAGCAATGCGGGTTTTTAGACCAATTCATATCAAATTACTCTTATAATTATTTATTCTTATAAATATTAAACAATTTCTTTTAAGGTTTATATAAAGTACTTTCAAGATTAGAGCCAATTAAGTTCTACTTGCCTTTCATCTTCTCCTTCTCCTTCTCCTTTTCTTTTTCCCTTTTGTCGCCATTGACTTCCGCTCTGAAAAAATAAAGAAAATTTATTAGTCTACTGTCTGCAGAAATCTGTCCGATTTTTGTATTTCTCATTTAAGATTCGCGCTCAACGCTGCAACTTGCTATTTTCGGAACTACAACATTTAGTCCTTTTTTTTTGTGCAAAAAAAAAGTCTAATGGGTCGTTGCAAATTTTCCACTCTCCAAGTTTTATTCGAAACGAAAGCTCGGGTCTCGCTATATTTAGAGGCCCGTTTAAAGCGAATTCTGACACTCGCATTTTGCAAAGCGGAAAAATTTGCATAATTTGTTAGTTCGTAATGTCACAATGTCCGACCTCAGTCCACCGAGGCTCATATGAATAATTTTCTTCGTAATAGTGATAGATCGTAGAATATTTTCGTTTATCATTGCGCCGTTTCGTAACTGCGCGACAAAGAACTTGCTTGAGTGAGTCACAAGCGAGAGCCAAGAGGCAATTTGTGCCGACGAATAAAGGCTAACGGTTCGTCAAGATCGACTTATTAAATGGTAAAAGCAATACGTCTTTTTTTCTCTTTCGTATCTGTGTTAAATATCGTTTAGGCATAGCAAATTGTTCTTAAGTTTTTTTATATAATATACCATAAAAAAAACTTTTATTTACTTTTCTATAAGACATCGCGAAGTGCATCAATTCAAATTTGTCAAAGGTGAATGAAGAATAATATCGCTTCAAAGACATTAGGAATGCTCAGACTAATTTTAACGAGTGGAACTTACTTGTTAGAACATATTTAATTCAGTTTGTTTAGAATTTCGATACCTGCACAGAAGTATCAATTTCAGTAAATATGAAAGAATGATTCAAAATTGGTTCAGCGTGTAACTACATCGAAGCTGTTTTAGAGCGTTTTCATAATATTTCCATTCTTTTCATCGAAACTCTTCTAATATTATCGCAAGAGTTTTGCAAGAATCAAATTACGAATCGGTTTAGATTAAGAGTAAATATTATAACTAA
>UELU01147267.1:77766-99755 GCA_900490025.1 Megastigmus dorsalis
GTCGGGGAAAGTAATCAAACCTCGCTGTTTCTCGGGTCGCAAGACGCTGGGGAAAGCGAAGTTCCAAAACTGTTGTTTTTCGGACCAATAGGTGCCGGAGAAAACAGGGAACAATCACTCCCATACACACCCCAAGAGAACGATTATAAGGTATCCCAAGCTATTAGGCGAAAGCCTAGGCTTAAAAATAAATAATTTTAATAAGTGTGTGTTGTCTCTCGACGTAACAATTGACAATGAAAGAGGAATATTTGAAGTCTAGGAAATTAGTATTTAACGGTATGTTGGACTAAGAATAATTGTATTCGAGCAAGCATTTTTTTTAAGAAATGATTTGTACGGATGGATTTTCGTCGATTTCGTTCAGCCTAACATTGATTTTAATATTTAAGTGTAGTTGCAAATTTGCAACCGAGAACTATTTATAATTCATTTCAAATCTCAGTAGTTAAAAAAAATAATAATTATAAGTACAATTATTATATTTTACCATTGAAGGATCGATTAAATGGAGGGATACATTTTATAATCGGGTATATCTTCAATTTTGATACGGTATGCACAGTAATAACTCGTAAAATCGATTATAGTGCTTATAATATAATAGAAGATATTAAAAGAGGGATCGATGCATTTAAAATATGATTTTATATCTTTTCTTCTTTTATTCTTGAATTTCATATTGCTAACGTAGTTATAAGAAATTTATAACTAGTTACATAGCAGTAATTACTTAGCGCGTATAGCACCTATTTTGCTTTTTTAAAATGTTTTTTAAATAGTTCATTCGTATTTCTTTTAAATAAATTAATCTAAGCCTTACTTATGATACCATTCACCAACTGTGAAAGTGTTCTACAATTGCCAAACCATTTCGTAAACGACCTTGATATGAACCTGAGGTTAGACCTTCACCGAACGAAAAACCAGTATACATATATAAATCCTCTCTCCAAATAGACTAACTGTATTAGCCCTACAATCTCGGCATCTACGCTAGTAATCAGTATGAAAACTTTTTTGAGAGAGCAGCAAAGATTTTGGATAACAAAACTTTTACCGAGCAGAGAAGACTTTAGACAAACATTGCAAATGTTGGTCGTCTTATCAGTCCTGAACACTATCTACTTTTAATAAGTTTTTCTGTGACTCCTTGAGTAATAAATGCTACAGTCGTGAGGTATTGGCATTTTGCCAACATATCATTTCGTTAATTGCACAAATCTGAGTTTTTTTATTTTATATGAATTTATAGAAAAGTTTTTAAACCGATTGTTTTGCATTGTACATATATTACTACCACACTATACGTAAAATAAGTTGTTTTTTTTTTTAAATAATTTAGTTGAAGTTAATTTTAATTTCTAAAAAATGTTACTAAAATGAATTATTTGAAAGCAATACACTTTTATTAATTTATTTTTTCTTAATTAAATTAATTATTAAACTACTCTGATCAGTATTTTTCACTTAATCAAAAAATACTAAGAATAAACTATTTTTTTAATTTTCCGATTTGGTGAAAGTAATTCGAACTAAAAATGATCAAACAGAAACTTTCACATCTTGTTAGCTATTGAGACGTCATGGTATACATAATACTTCTATAAGGTTTGATGTACAGTGGTGTGACACTTTGATGTATGGAGATGTATACATTGGAAATTGGAATTATCTACTATCGATAACAGTTACAGCTTTCAGATGAAATACGACTTATTGATACATTTGAACCACAAATCAAAAATAGCTTACAACGTATAGGCTTGTACCACGAATATTCTTCTGCTCTATCAAAGGCTTTTTGTAGACGATTTTTCAAGCACGAAAAACATTCATGTAAAACCTATATTGACAAATAAAGAATCAGCATTTAGTTATCCCTTCAAAAATACTCTTTACTAATGCTAACTTTAGTACTAACTTTAGGAAAACATAACGATTACAATGTAAAATTACTCAAATGGAATAAAATTATTATACCACTTTCAATGATTTCAGTCTATTGATAAGCCACTTTACATTTAAAGAGCAAACAAAGTAGTCAAACCGCAATGTTTATATATTTATCAATATACCCATACATTTTTACGAAATTGAAAGTCGGTGCAGCGGAGCAGAGGTGGTGACACACACTCGTGCGCACACTCGGCTCGATATCAGGCTGGATATACACAGCTCTCGGAGATATACGGGAATTTCAACTTGCACCTATATATACATGCTACTTTGTCGCATGAGGCAAGAGAGGAAGCGAGGAGGAGAGCAGCAGCTGGTGCTGCTGCTGCGAAAATAGAAAAAGCCGGTGTGCGCTACTCTCCGTGCTGTCAAGGACATTTTGGTATGATGCTGCGCGCGAAAATCGCCGCACTGGACTGTTCCGCCGCGTCGCCGAGCTAATTTGCTTGGCATTTTTTTTTAATTTCAGACTTGTAACGATTTGCCCGTGAGGGTTGCGAAATTGGGGAGAAATGCAGTTTCTCTCGAGATACCGAATTAGCGTGTGTCTGTAGTTGAGAAACGTGACGATGATTCGTAAATTAAAAGATTTTTATGCATGAAAATATTGATAGTAATATTTTGAGTTTGGTGACTCCTACTATATTTATCACTAGTATACATAAATAAATTATGTGTCTTGCATGCATAATGTATGTGTTACCGTATGAACGGATAACCCTTTAAATATGTGTGCACATGCAGGGGTTGGAACGATAAGCTGCGTCTTAGTAAATTGGGTCTCTTATCTTAAGCTATTGCATCCCGGGAATATAATTTTAAAACTATCAAGTTATAATATCTTTTGTTTAGTTATAAAATTTGTTATCAAAAGCGTCCAACCTTTTAAAATAATTGAGTTTCCAGCCCTTTGTGCGACAGTGACCTATACTGCATTTTTTCTGTACCCTGGTTGCAAGTGACGTACAATTAAATTTTAAAACAATTGCCTTCTTTGACAAGCAAAGTATTTCTAAACAATGCTAATTTTAATGGATATAAATATTGAAAAAATAATATAAAGAAAATTAAATGTTAGAAAACATGAAAATCTATAATTTGAAAAACTAGGTTATTAAAACGAATGAATAAATTGATGGGCCAATGAGAAGTCATTACTTGGAACAAAAAACTTTTTACGCGCTTAGCAGGGAAATAAAATAATTTGATTCGAAGCAATGAAGCCGTGCAAACTTCCTTATTCCCCGTATCTTTTCCGAAACCACCCTCCAAGCGGTAAACAAAAGAATTCAGAACCAAAAAAAGCGGTTAAAGCTCGCGCGTAAAAAAGAGTATAGTGCGCTCTGCTCTGGTTTCTCAAAAAGGCTTCAATATTCAGACACACGGACACACAGACAGCGGGGATGTATTGAAGACTGGAAGTCACTGAGTAGAAATGGGATGAGAAATGGGCACACGCGCGCCGGTATATAACACCGCTGCTACGGCTGCTACTGCTGCTGATGCTGTGTATACGTTAGCTGGGTCGTGACCCACTTTTATGTTCAGGTCACAGTGATATCCCTCTTCTGGAGGCTGCGGGATATCTTTCTGCTCTCTTCTTCGTGTCTCTCTCTCTCTTCCCTTGCGCTCGAGACAAAGCAAGGGCGATCCTAACGCGCGTCCTTTGTGGATTAAATGATGCTCAGCTGCCACGCGCTGTTTTTCGACTCGACCGCCGTCAAGCCATTCTTTAATCTAGTTGCGCGTATGCGACTGCGACACCGAATAATCATTGGGTAATTGGTTCTCCCGGAAAAGTGATGCTATCGAGTGTTGCGTATATGTGCGAGTTAGAATATCAGTTCTCTCTGTCTTAATAATGCGACGCGGAATACCGAGTGTTGTACAGAGTTGGGGAGTGAGGCGAAAAAATGATCTATTTATTGCGCGACGAGATGCGGTGGTTAGGCGTGAAAATGGAAGCTGCGACTCTTTGCCCTGCGGTTATTCGGTGTACCCGAGCAGACAATTGTGCCACGGTCATGGGGTATTCAATCAGGCAGAAATTCAGTTTAGCCCCTGATCGATAATGTATAATTACATGTTACAATTGATAAGTACCTATATTGGTACAGTGTTGTAATTCATCAGTCGATATATTTATCCAATAGCACTTCAGTGACTCTATGCCGATAATAGAGTGCAGCAGAAAACAATTTATTTTAAATCGATATATTTTTTTACCCTTTCACGTCTATAAGTTAAGTAAGAGTTTCAATGCAGGTATTTCAAATACACTGAGTTTGATAATGGTTTTTAGCAGTTTATCGATGGT
Organism: Megastigmus dorsalis; assembly: GCA_900490025.1. Taxonomy (NCBI): domain Eukaryota; kingdom Metazoa; phylum Arthropoda; class Insecta; order Hymenoptera; family Megastigmidae; genus Megastigmus; species Megastigmus dorsalis. The sequence continues at coordinate 82,043 of UELU01147267.1, forward strand.
TTTCTTCAAAGTTTTTTAAGTTTTTCTATTTTATAGATTTATCTTCTTCTAAAACATCTATTGTGAATGTGTATGCACTATGTTTGGGTTCGACAATTAATTAGTTTTTATATGGACACTAACCTCAGCTAAAAACTCCATTATAAATAATCATAATTGGATAAAATAATTTATGAATTCTTCCAGATTTTCCGTCCATTCTAAATATTTTTAGTAGCTATAGGATTTCACCTTGGCTTCGTTTTTACTATTATATCAATATTCATGAGGTGCGAGAAAGCGTGAAAAAAATGTAATTATAATTTTTCACTCGAGCTCGCGATCACGCGATATATAGATGATGTTTGGCAAATAAGATGAGCTTTCGGTGTTACGTTCGAGTGAGTCCATGCAAGCGAAAGTGCGCTTCGTCCGATTTCAACATATTATAATATTCCAGTGCGATGGAAATCTAGGACTATCGATACGTAATTTTATTATTGTGTGACATTAAAATGCACAAAATATAGCTTTTCTCAATTTCAATGTGTCGACAATGTGGACGTAATATAATTTTAAAAATGAATTTTATTCTCGACTTTTTTGCATTTTTAATCTTTTCTAGCCCGAATGCTAAACATTGTTTTAAATTTATTTTGAATTTTTAATCTAAATAAGAAATTTAAGAATATTATTTCAAGAGTTCTTTATTTAAAATTTTTTTTTTTAATATGTGCTTAAAAACTTTTGTTGGGAATCCCTATGTGCAAATATTGTAACGTACCCACTCTGATATACAGTGTGTATAGCATTTATTTTTAAGTATTCCACAAATTGGGAATTCGAAAATAAGAGTACACAAAGCTATACATTTCATATTTTGTGGATACATCACTCAAATCCTAACTGAAAAGTTAAACCCGATAGCAATCGAAAATCCTATTATAATTCAGCTGATGAAAGTCAAACGACCGTATCAATAAGTGCCTTTATCCACCGATTTATCCATCTCACATCGCCTGAACAATAGCTGTTATTTTCATTTCATGGTAATCCAAACATTGAACATCTCAGTTATATACCGGCTGAAACAAGTATTTTGAATTATTCAGTCGACTGAAATACGGTGTAATTCCCGTCCAAGGATCAAGTTTCTCGCGCACATACGTCTGCAACACAGGAAACTTAAAAGCGCACAGCGGCTATACGTATACACACACAAGAGGTGGGCATAGAAAATTCGACTATACCGAATCGATCGCGAGACGAGACGAGAGAGCGCGAGATTGCGCCAGCCGTTCCATCCGATTATTCTGTACGGCGGCTATAATCTCCCTGCACGCAACTCGGGTGTGTGCGTGGCGCAGCGCAGTTCACTCCCGATTTAGAAAAGATCGCTTACTCGTGCGCCGCTGCCAAGCGTCATGTGTTATTATATACGTCGACGGTACTGCTTTTGACTGCTTCCAGTTTTGAGGTTTCTAGATTTTTCAGGCGAATTGCGAAATGCGCCACACATCGATTTGCCCTCATGCTGGAACTGCTTCTAAATTACGACGCTAATTGCTGCGGCGTGTTGGGCGCTTTTGTGTTGAAAACAGTTATTGTCGTTATTATTTTCTTGAACAGCGCGCGCTGTTTTAGAATTTGAAGTGGTTATAAGCAAGTGCATGAGCACGGGTTTCGTGGAGTTTATCGCGCGATTATACGAACTTTTTTTAAATCTTTCAAAGCTGTTTGTGGCTCGGAAAATACATTTTCACTTATTTACTACTGGGAAATGGTTTTTACTTCGGAAAGTGCTATTTTAATGAATTATCGGAATACCAATGATGTAGTATGTAATTTACTGTTTAAACTCATGGCCATAGTTAAAATATATTGATTTTGTTATGAACAAAAATAGTATTAAAGTCGCAGTAGTTCAATAATTATACGTCAGGCAAAATATAAAAATATATTTTCTAAAAAAAATTCTTTTAGAAGAATTATTTTATCTTATTGATTTATTTTAAAAATATAATACGCGTTCAAATATATATGAATCACAGTACAGAGACTTTGTCAAGATATAATAAATCAGTTAGGAGAAAATTAAGACGCGTAATTTGATAATAATGCTTCGAATACATTGCGCGATGTATTTATCTTCGTTTATTATGCATACTTCTTTATCGATATACAGAAACTCGTTGTATTATATGCTAGTCTAATTTTATCCATTCGAATTTGAATTTTTCGAAAGAGGAAATAATCTCAAAATAATTCTAAAATATTTCGTAGTCATTATTATTATTATAAGTCAAATTTGTAATAAACTAGGAGAGTCCAGTTTAGTCTAATCCATACATCTATATTATTAAATTTTATGTATATTTTACAAAATTCTACGAAAACCCAAAATTATACTTGTTTATTCCAATGAATGCCGAATTCAACTGGGATAAATAACTTAAATAACACGTTATTCCGTATCGTTATTTTTTATACTGTTTCCATTTTATAGTGCAACATATCGACCAACATTATTATTGATAATTATTTAAAACATGCGTATTTTATTCCTGCTAACAAAAAATGTAATGAAAATATTATTAAAATGAACACCAGCATTTATAATATTAGGTCACCTTACGCAATTAGATAAAAATATTGAAAACAAACATTAGTACTTGATGCTAACGAAAGAAATAAATATCATAAGTTCTAAAGAAAACATCAATCACTGGTTTTTTAAATGAATATATAAATTTGGTTCAACTTTAATAAGAATATTGACTAAAGTAAGTCTTACTCTACTTCTGCATATCAAATGACATGCATTTAGTATCAATTACATACATTATGAAAGAACTAGTAATCACCGTTTGATGCTTTTTTTCGCTAATTCGAAAAGTTGACAACTTCTGATGGTAATTGCATAAGATAATGCAGTAGCATTTTATTTAAAACGCATTTTGATTCAAAATGTTCGAGTATTTGAGAATAGGTACTGTAATATATTATAAACGATGATTAGATGGTTTTTTACAACTATTAATTGCTTCCGTACAATAGAATTTGGAATTTGAACAGATAATAAACTATTTTTAAAAAGAAAATTTATTTTTGCCAAAGACAGCAGTGAAATGTGTTCTATTAGATGTCAGCGGAAATAAGTTTGAAGCAATATTTATGCCTTTTAAAATATTTCTATATTTTTTAAAATTCATTTCGTCATGGCACCACTACAATGAGAAACGCAACAACGCAAAGTTACTACACATTATATGTATGTGTGTAGATACACGTGCATTTAAATATAATTGAACTGCGCAATATTTTTTAAATTATGCCTTTGATTAACATAAATATTCTCCGTAATATTTGCGCAAAACTTCGTGCGCATTGTGATCAATAGCTGTGCATAATTTATGCATATTGTCCACAAATTATAGTGCAGATCTCGAAGTTTTTATTACCGTCAAACAAAAACATTGCAAAAATTTAGAAATTCTAAGAAAATTAAGAGAGAAAAAATCTGGTTACACAACTTTAGGTGAAACAAAAAACTTAACAAAAGAAAGATACCAGACTGTGGGAAGTATCTCTCGATTACAACCGCAAGTTTTTCACTCGTAAGTTCTTCATCGCCAGCATCGATCATTGTAAAGGCTGGTAGCGATAAAGATTATCGTCCGCGCTGTCATCGCGGCATGATTTTCTTTGCTATTGGTATATCGTCTCGAGTGTCCACGGTATACGTCTTATTGGCGTTGCCAGGCATCGCGGAATTGCGTCGCGAAGCCCCTGAATCCCCCCGAGACAAAGGACGCGCTTCGTCGTCGTCGCGCATGTGTGTTCTGCACGAATGAAAAGACGGAGGAAAACAGCTACTCGTTATGGAACAGAAATGCGAGCTGAGTTTCGTTGACTAACTATCTTGCGGAGTGTATTTGATGCTTTTGATAGTGCACTGATTTCGACTGCTATTGCACGACAAATTATTTCTACTTAAAAACTTTTACTTAGTGACGTCAACATGAATTTTGGAATAGTATAACTTTGTGTACATGTTTATTCTATGCTAAAAGGGTGTTTTGTCACCTCAAATCAGTTTAAAATTATTCTTATAATGCCAAATTTTAGGCTATTATTCTAAACATTGCTTAATAATAACGTTATTGGAACTTCTCATTTTGTTTTATAATAAGCCATATTGTTAGTTTTTAGAGTATTGAAGTTTGTTTCCGTAAAATTTCAAAACCTATGATTAAAATTACGAGATAAATTGATTTTTGGAATCCACAGTTAGCTAAATAATAGTTATTTTCTGTAGAATATAAGTATTTTAATTATCATACGAAAATTTTGGATTTGATGTACATCAAAGTAATGTAAAGGTATGTTAAAGCTACACAAATAGTTGATTACTTCATTTTACTTTCACGGACTGTAAAATGTGCTGCTTTATCTGAAAGGAGAAAGTTTACTAGACTGATGTTCTATTTGAATCAAAATATATTTTTACATGAACTAACAGATAACATTAATTATTATTACCTATTATAATGTCAAAGATTCAAAAATGAATTTCCAAGTACGCGTTAAAATGTTTATGTTGTATTTTAAATCATTATTACACTGTCGGTTCGAGTAAACGTTAATATTGATATATAAAAAGAATGTATGTATGATATTTTTATACTTGCATAAGAAATTGATAAATGGACATCATTAAAGAAAGCTTTAACTTGCCTATAACCGTGCATTCAATCATATACAAGCCATTAGCTGTTTGAACAGGAAATTGTTTATTGAATTTATCGATTTGTAAGGCGATTAAAACTTTCTCAATATAATAAAATCAGAATTTTAATTACACTCATACGATGTTGGTTGAGCATTGGAATATGAGACATTAAGTAATAGCTATGCAAATATAAGGATTATATTTAATAATTTTTATACATTTACTTATTCAAATTTAAAAATTTTATGTAAAAAAATATGGACGATTTATAATTTTACTCGATTATAAAAGCGACATCAATTAACTTGTAGGTGCGAATTTAACTAGGTATGTTCCTCTGCAAAAGTTTCAATAGTGATCTTGAACAGAATTGAGAATGAATTTTGTGCGTTTTGTGTGTGCTATTCAGTTCTGATTACTATGTTGAGCAATGATTTTACTCGTAATTATCCTACTTATTAAAATAAAATGGTTGCTATAGTGGATTATGGTGGTAATGTTATTGCACGATAATGTTATTAACCTTCATAGCTTGAGAACATAAAATAAAAATTTTAAGTGCTCTCTACATGGAAAGTCCTTGTTTGAATAACACTTGACATTCTTGCAATTTATCCATTGTTTCTTATAATTAGTTATTTATATCCAGTTGTTGTAAAGGAAACGCGTGAAGGTTTAATGAAGTAGAGGATAATGAAATCTATATGGCAACTAAGTACACAAGGAAACACTTTCATATTGGAAATTGATTATTCTTTTATTAAAATATTTGTTAGACTCTCTTGAAAATGATATCCCATTCTGCATCTTGTATAATATCTCTAGTACAAATATTTATTTTGAACAAATATAATTGTCTCGATACGAATACGACGAATAATAAGAAAGTTATTTTATACGTATAAAGTAACGATTTCAATCAATCAGTTTTCTAGTGAAAGCTAAAATTAAGTATAGTACTTTATCTGCTATCTCTAAATTGTAAAATTACGTTCAATTGGCATAGATTCGCAGAACGAACTTCGGGTCGCTATGAATCACAACGCGAACCAAAATCAATTTTCATAATAGTTTTTCCTCATAATATATAAAATTGACATACATTTCTCACGCAAGAGCATATTGTATTATCGCAGTGTTCCATGGAGAAACAATAATAATTCCGCTAGAAACTTAAGTAATACCGTTTGCAATCTTATCGGAGTTTCTAAAATTAATGCAACACAGATAAGTCAAACTCGAGCCTTGACTTTGACTGATTACATACGCGTAAGCATCAAAGCAAAGCATCTATACGTCTCAAACATCCACCGAGGCATTCGCAACAATTTCCATCCCATCGCGTTCGTGCAACAAAGCCGAGTGGAAGAGTTAAATTCGCGCGGGCAAACTCCAGTCCAGCAGCAGCAGCGAGCGTATATAAGCTTTCGCACGCCGATGTAAACAAAGAGGTGTATCGATATATATATATATATATATCTGCGTGCGTGTGTGTGTGAGCGTGCAGAGCGTGTGTGTAACAGCTGTGCGTGCGGACACACGGGACACGCGCTCGCGTGCATATATGCATATATATATATATACACGGCACCACTACACGCGCGTATACCCAGCATCTATCCCACTCTGTCTTCTCTCCTGTGTGCGCGCGCTGCCATTTTTAAAAAGAAAGAAAGCCTCTCCTCGACAACAAAACAGCAGCAGCAGCAGCAGCAGCAGCCAAGCGTTGAAATGCCTGTATGCGCGCCGTACCTGGACATTTTCTGGAAATCGCGTTATTGCAATGGCGGTGCGTGTCGGTGCGACCTGACATCGCGAAAATTTTCGCCTCGAAGGGCAGTAAATGGCGCTGGATATACTGTGGCGTGAGACCGAGAGAGAGAGAGAGAGACTGGAAGAGGCAACCTTCGACGACGTTCGATCGACGCACACATATATACCCGTATACGTGTATCGTACACACTTGCGTGCTCTTTTCTTTGTCTCGTATAGGTGGAATGTGTATACGGACGTCCCGTGGATGCGCATAATCGCGAAAATCCTCCCACCCACACAAAGCCCCGAAGCATTGTTCTTTCAGGAATATGTCGCGCGCCGCGAATAGGTGTACAACATCGACGTGTGGCGGTGTTGAGCGTACGGAGAAAAAAAACTGTCTGCTGGTGGTGCTGCTGTTGTTCACTCTGTACTCTCCATCGGCAACGTACATTTATTTTTGGACGCTCCGCGCCGCGACGAGTCGATTTGTACCGAGGTAAATCTAATGGGACCTGCCGCGACGACTGTCAATCGGCTTTTCCATCGGGATCTCTCTCGCGCTCTCTCTCGTGGAACAACGGACCGCGAAGGCGGCCATAACTATTATGCGGAAAATTCGAAACTCCGTTCTTTCGCTCGCTACCAGCTGGAGCCAGAGTGAAATATGACTCTACAAGCTAAACTATATGTACGATGTATAACCGATCTATCTGTCATAATGTCACGCTCGGAGAATGAGCTAGACGCATATTTTCCCGATCGCGCCGTTGTCAGCTGAACCAATGTCATCCTGAAATTACCCCGAAACAACAGAAATAACCTTAAAAAGTAAGGACTGTCATCTCCGTGCATTACGCGCGGGTATAAGGGCAGCGATAAAGGTACACGATCGAGCACAAGACATCGCGAGTCCGCGGACGCAAAAAAGATCAGACAGAGAGAGAGAGAGAGAGAGAGAGAGAGAGAGAGAGCGAGGAGAGAGAGAGAGAGAGAGAAAGAGAGAGAAGGTATATGGTCCGCAACGAGATAGAGGGGCCCCGTTGCGACAATGGTCAACGCACTCACCGTAGCAACAGCGAGAGCGTCTTGTTATTGGCGCACTCGAGGATCTTCTTCTTCTCCCAGCCCTCGACGGTCTTGACCCATTCCTCGCCTGGGCTCCTCCAGTCCTTCGATATAAACGGCATAATACGTAGTCAGCCGCGACTCCCAAGACAACGCAGCCTCTGCCCCTACGTCTCCTCTCTCCCTCTGATCTTGCGGTCGGTGCACACCTCTTTCGACCAGTCCAAAATAAGGATGTGCGCTATACCAACAATATCAACAGGAGAGAGACGGTCGCCGAGAGATCGAAGTGCGGCGGAGACGCGGACCACGGACAGACACACGCACACACCGCGCGCGCACTTTTCCTCTGTCTCGCTCCCTCCTCGCGAGCAGCAGTTCGTTGCACAAAGAGAGCGATATCAGCGAAACTCTCTGTGGCTGTAGGTGTACGATCGCGATGTGGAAATTAAAAAAGATACAGAGAGAGAGTGAGAGAGGTGCACGCGCGAGACTCCGCCGTTGTCGAGACCTATAACGACAAACGAGTCTTTATTGCTGGTGTGTGTTTTGCTTTTTTCCGTCCGTCGTGGCGAGAGTGCAAGAGAGATATATACGTTGTTGGGCTCGAGAGAGAGAGAGAGAGAGAGGTAGAAACACACGCAGCTCGCTACTCTCCGGCCCGCGCGCACGACGACAACGAACGGACTACGCGGAGCGCGAGACGCGAGCTAGCACGAAAACTCCGGAGCGAGAGAGAGAGAGAGAGAGTTGGGGGGGAAGGTTTCTCTACTGTGCCGTGTGCGTGTGTGCCTGTGTGTTTGTATGCGGTGTGCGCATCGACCGCGCATGGCTTTGTTTCCGTGACGTCACGCGGACACATCAGCTGTGAGCGCGGTTTATCGCTTAGCTGTCTGCAGTTCGCAGCTCGGGAGCGCGCCGTGGTTTGTTTTGCTTGGTACCGGTGGCGCCATCGCTTATGCCGAGCACACTTCTTTATCGACCTGTGGTGGTGTTGGACTGTACCGATCAAGGGTATATATAACGCCGTGAACGAATATGGAAGTGCTGGAGGAGATCTGAGTTATCGACGCGCGGTGATATCCCGAAAATTACATTACGTTGAGTGCAGTTTGCATTTACTTCCGTGATATATCCTTCAACTGGGATGCATAAACTACTTAATGATATGTATTTTAATTTGGTATAGAAACTGCGCTCTTGTGCTGCAGAGAGGATATTTCCAGTTATCCCGTCACTTTGGAATGTCTTTATGGATGTCGATCACCCTTAAAGCCAACTCATTGAAAACATGTTTATAAGTTTACATTTAAGAACATTATAGTTAACTAGACTTACGCGTGAACGTAATGAATATAACATTTCAACGAGTACTTTTGAAAAAATTTTAATAAGCAGTATCCCCATATTGATAAATGTTATAAAACATGTATTATTTTAAAGCATTTAATCAATTCAGTCAACATTAAATTTAATATTTACAACTTTAGAAAATTTAATATTTAATTATGAATGTTGCAAGAGTACAGAATTGTAATGAACTTAATATTAATTATTAATTATAATTGTATCAAACTGAAAATATATTCTAACAACAAATAGAAGAGTACCGGAAGTAAAATGTTGAAGGTTATAGTTACACAAAAAGAGCGAATATCGTTATGTTCGTTTATAACTTCAGGTGGCTTCGTATACACAAAAATGTCGCTATACAAGTTTCTAAATAAAAATCATGGTTGAAAATTAAAACTTAAAATTAAAGATTCTCTTTCTAGAGAATGGGCCTATGGCCCCTTTGTTTTTTAGTATTTACAATTATATCTTTGGAGCACGAAGACTACAGGTAAATAATTAATATTTAGCTCAACGAATTCAGCAATTATTTCGGTTATTCAATGATTTCCATGCCGTTAGTGCGACTGCTGTAAATATATTAGGAACCGAAAAAAACGTTGGAACAGTCTTATTCGATAAAAGCGATTCAAGTGGTCATTGTTGGACCAATGAAGAAGTCACGATTCTCAACAGTCGAAAGGTGTTCGAAGATCTCTTACCCCCGGTATTAATATTAATATAACCTAAAACCCATAAACTCGGGTAGAAAACATTTAAAGTATCGCGATTCTATACTTATTATTGTAAAATAAAAAAGTTCAAACTTTTGTCCGATAACCCTTCATTTGCAGATTGAAACTTTAAATATTCAAACCGATCAATACATAGCCGATTTGTTAAGCTACTTTCATACCTGTCTCGATCACGTGGACAAGTTATCGGTAGGAAAGACGAAGCACCTGATGCTGGAGTCACTCGCGGATACCATGGGAGGCTACTTGCAGTTGTACGCAATGCCGATTACCAAGGTGTCTTTTTACGCCGGAAATATCAAGCACTGCAACATGGAAAAGATGTATGGCTTCCTTGACGAGTTGAAAGACTTTTTGCAGACGAATGGCGCGGGTTGGACGAAACCGTTGGAACCCGAAATGTTTATCAATGTGACGCCTATAACGATTTCCGCTCAGGATTCCAAGGCTGCTTGTAAGCAGTTAATCGTTAATCCTCCAAGTCTGAGTTAATTAATAGATTTTCTGATATTCCATTTGGCGATTAATTTTTGAATAATTATGGTCTGTTATCACTTCGCAGTGACTCGGCGGAAAAAGCGTAATTATAGACAGCGCCGACATCGATTTAAACGGAAAAGATTTGCTTTAGCCAAACATAATTTGAAAGGTAATTTATTAACATAGACATATAAGCTTATTCGTATTCGAAAATGTTAAGTAATAATTTTTTATTGTTTTATAAGAAAATTTAGAAGATAGCGTCACTAATCAGCAGCAAAAAGTCCCCTTTATATTTCTACCTTATTTGGATAACGAATTAGTACCTAATAGGTAATTATAAAGCTTCCCCGCAACAGTCGCCTTTAAAATTTTGTTGTAATGCGTATAATTTTCAGCATAGCTTTACCTTTTAAAGATCATAATCTGTGGTCGTTGTACGACAAGGAATCGAATTCTATTCTAATGAAATACTACGACTCAAGCGTGAATTGCATATCGTCTCAGAAAAATCATCAACAGATTCTCGATAATTTCAACAAAGACTTTTACCAGTGGTTACTACAATCCGTACGTGCGGTGAGATTTTGCCGTTCAATAAGAATATTCTATTTAAGAAGTAAACTGATGTAAATTTCCATTCAGGTCTATCCTCACTTAAATGACGATAAATACTATTCAGCATTTGGTGGAGTTTTGAAGATCATAGTGTACCTAAAAATAATAGGTATAGAAAAATATAAAAATATTTTCAATTTACGATTTAACAATTATCTTGTTTTAAACAATCTACTGTATTATTATTAGTGGAAAAAGGTACAAATATTAATTATGAAGAAATTACATCAACGACAATGACCAATCTAGTAACATTGAAAACTGATGGTAATTCATTTTGTTTTTAAACAGTTTTGAATGATATTTATTTAATTTAAATTATTTCACTAAAAACAAATCTTGTCAACAGATATGGCTCAAACGGGTAATCTTGGAACAACAGAATTGATTTTCATCGCAGTATCTAGTGCAATATTAGTGTGGATACTAGTCGGATGCATTCTCGTTTGTTATAGATGTCTTCGAAGGCATCCGCGCGAGTGTTCACCTTGTGAATCCCCAAATTCAGAGTAGGTCTAAATATTGTAAATGTAAACATGCTTAATTATTTTAGACTTTTATCACAATATTTAGAAAAGTATCATAATTGATTCACTATTTTAACAAGAAAACAGTAATGTGCAATTTATCATACGGTAGTTTTCTGTATAAGTTTCATAAAAACATTTTCTTTGATATATTTTCCAGAGAGTGTATGTCGCTTTATAAAAATAAGAATTACTGTGTACCAAGCACATGCCCAAACCTGAATCCTCAGCAAAGCGTCGGTGGTAGAGTAAAAGACTGGTGGAGTAACAAATTCAAAAGCTGCCCTGGTGGCTGTCGTAGGACTCCAGAAAATGAACAGTATATGGCTCAATATGTTTATAATAGTAAAGAATCAGTCTGTACAAATGGAAAAAGAAGATCGTTTAAGTAAATATAAATTTTTATTTGTAATATTAAAATATAAACTAGTACGAAATACGAATTATAAAATACATTTCTAAAATAAACTGTATTTGCTAATAATTGCCTTATTATAACGTAATAGTTTTGGCCTTACGCGGCCAATAATTAATGATTAAGTCAATTTATAACTCTACGTGTTTTATTTATTATAAATTAAAAGGGGAACAACGATTGCAATATGTTTTTTAATTTTTTCAGAGAGCGAAAGAAAAAATCAAAATGTGTTTCAGTCACTGAATCTCCTAATAGCAGTTCACCATGTGCACATTATACCGAAAAAGTAATACTCGATATTCTTTTCGTGTTGAATCCATTTTTTTTATTTCCCCTAATAATAAATATTTTGTTTTTACAGAAATTCCGTTATAGTTCAGCTATAACGAGCTCTAATTCGGATACTTCTTGCAGGTGAAAGAAACCTAAATTATAGTAAAAAGAAATTGTGAAATTACAATTCAGTTTCAATTGAATCGAGTGATAAGAAAAAGATATAAATGTACAATGAACTTTAAACAAGCCGACTTGGTATGTAGTAACGGTTGACTGTTTAAACTCTAGAAACATGTATATATTTGATAGAAATATTTACAATTAAGTATATTTTTAATAGTAATTACTATATTTTATTGTAATAAATCATATATAAAGGAATCTCGGCTCATCATTCTGCCTTTGACAGTGTACGTAATCATAATAAGATCTGTAATGCACTGATTTTATTTCTTGTTATGTAAGTGTATTTTAGAACTATTGTTTATTCCATACTGAACGGTTTGAAATTGACCATGCATAATGTATCTATAAATACATAACGTTAGTAGATGAGTCCTGACTAACTGAGTCAGACACTGTATGTATATAAATATACCGGCTATGTTTATGCAGTGAAACTTTAGGTTGGGATCTCTGGCCCATACGAGTTTCTTCAAAGTTTAGGGTGCTCCCTTTCTGTTAGTGAAGATCCCTCCAACATACTAAACTTGAACTAATCATTTATTTTACGAAGCTCTATATCGTTTAATAATTCGACATCCAATACCAGCTATAATATTAGCGGAGATCAAATACAGTTTACTCTTCGAGAATAGATCCATCGAATATTTTGATTCTGAGATGCGAGATGAGAAACCCTCCGATTACGACTGTTTAGCGCAAAGCATTGTACACGTCGATCATCCTCATACGATCCATCCAACCATCAGCAACTGGTACATATATAGAAAGCCGATTTCCAAAAAAAAAATAAAAATTATTCTATTCCGTCTGGGATCGTAGCGGCTCCCCCCCAAATGTTAATGACCTTCGCTCCTGGGTGTTCCTGAAAATCGCTCCCGCGGCCCTCTCACTTCTTCGCACTCCTCCCCGACGTCGATCTAAATCCGTCTCGTCACGTACACAAACACTCGCGTCCGCGCGCAAGACCCCCACACGCGCACACACAGAGCGAGAGAGAGAGAGAGAGAGAGAGAGAGAGAGAGAGTCGTAGCTATGCAACCCGTCGCGCGCTCCACTGCAACTTGTTGCAATGCCGACCGGCCTCTCTCCTCTCTCTTTCACGTTCTACTACTACTGCAGCAGCCCCGGTTCTCTCTCTCTCTCTCTGTGTGTGTTGGTATAGAGTGCAAAGGCAGTGCCATCTACAGACTAAACTCCCCTCTCTCCGGTGGGATATGCCCGCGCACCAGCCCCCGCAGGTATATAGCTAGGGAAGGAGAGAAAGAGAGAGAGAGAGGAGGCGCGTGGCGCAAAATCTGTATGGGGGATTGTGGCAGTGTCGCGCGATACGTCGACGCGTGAGTGTCTCGTCCTCGCGTGACTCCCCGTCAGTCTCTAATACCACGAATCATTAATATATATATCGTGCAACGCGCCGTTCTTGCTCCAATAAAAAAAACAACGACTCGCCAGTCCAAAACCACCTCTTTTTTACTATACACATATATATACACGTACTTCATCCCCCTGTCGCGAATCGCTATTTTACATTGTAACATTTGTACGTTGACGAGTGCGAGGAAAATGTGTAAAGACGCTGAATAGATCCCGTTTGTATTTTTCTTTTTGTTCTTTTCCGTTTGTTCGAGTGCACGTGCCAGTGCGTTTGTGTGCGTGTGAGTATTGTGTGGACCGAGTGCTTTATTTCGGTGAATCTTATATATAGGAGGAGCTTGCGTTACCGTGCGTTTTGGTTTTTAAAGAGAGCCAGGCCGGCTTGTACCGCAACTCTCCCACGTGACTCGCCGCCGTGGCTGTGAACAGGTGTTTATACCCTCGGCTTTGCATCACCGACCAACGGGACTGACGCTTTTATCTTTATTCACGCTTGTCTACGATCACGGAGCTTTTTTGTGTATAACGCGTCGCGATTTTACCAGTGAACTAATAAGCTTTCATCCGGCCTTTATACATAGAGAATTTCTACGCGAGTGTTTTCATATACATATATATATTTTGCTCGACGCAATGCAATCGTGCGTATTTTGATCTCGCGGGATTTGATACTCTCTCTCTCGGTGTACAGTTTTCGCGCAGTTATACATCCGACAGTGCAGTGAAGCGCGATGAGTAGCGCGGCCATGTTCGCCAATCACCTAATCGCATCGCTCAAGCGCATCCTCCACTAGAGATAAGAGATCGCTTATACCCCTCCTATAGCCGATATATACAGTGTGATAAATAAATATCTCTACGTGTACCTATACATAATACAGATATAGTATCCGTATAACGCGTGTGTGAAGTTTTGTATCGTATAATCGGTGTGCGCGTGTGCGGCTGACGGAGATTCAAATCTTGTATTCCGGTGGTGCGGCCACCATCGACCCCGTGGAAGATGATTCCTGGAGGACGTCGTAGCCGTGGCCTCGAGGCTGACCATCTACTCTACGTCGTCTGCTGTGTCGTCGCCCTACTCGCCGCTCCCGTTTGCAAAGGTTCGTACCCTATGTGTGTGTGTGTCTGTGCTGTAAAAAGGGAATCGCATGACTGGACGCTTTCGTTCTATGTATGCAGACGTTTATCTTTCGAGGAATGACTTTTCGCGCGGTTGACGTGTGAATGTGGATGTGCGTGTGTGTGTGTTTTGACGTGGGGTTTGAAGAATGAGTGGCGCTTTTTCGCACGTGGCCTTCGGCTTCCACGCGGTGCCCGGCTTTGCTCTCTGTTTGATTTGTTGTATCGCGCCAGAGATGCGCGGCTGTTGATGTGTATCTTTTCTTTCTTTTTCTTCTCTTTTTTTTGTTTGGACGTGGAGAGTTTTCGAAGAGAGAGAGAGAAAGAGAGAGAGACTTTTTTGGCGTTGACCGATGGATGCGAGTTTCTGGCTTTGATGCTGCGGACATTAGATGGTTTAGCGGGTTTTGTCGGACGACTGTGTGTGCAGCGGATAGACGACACGAATACAATGTTATTGTGTTGGACTTTTTTTTTCGTGGGATTGTTATTAATGGATTTTTCGTCATTAATGTTAGTAAAGTAGATCAGGCTTTTATATGGAATGTAAATTTATTCGCTGCCTCGCGAGGATTTTTCTTCTCCGCGTCGTGTGTGTCTTTTGTATCAAGTAGGCGTAGGTGTCATTATCGTGCGCGGAAATGATTCACTCGCTTCGTTTTTAATGGAGAGAAAGCCGAGAGTTTGTTTTTCACCTGGCATATTTGACATTGTTTGCGCAACATTCCTATTCAACATTAATATATGTTGTTCTGTCCCGATTCGAATATGTCATGTTTTTGCTTGATTCTTTATTTATATATTAACTTTACTCGTTTATTAAGAATATGGTTCGGTTTTTTTTCGGTTTCTATATTCGCGTATAATGCGTATGAGGAAAAGTTTTTATTTACAGTTGGATTCGACGCTATACATTTTTCATGAGGCTTAAAAATTGCAATTCAATAAATGCAACGGTGGTTGATCAATCACTGTCCTCTCTCGTACACTTTTACAGTTATATACCTACCTTGCAAATAACAAAACGCAGATAACGAATTCTTGCGAAAATTCAACGCTTATACCGTGTAAAATAGTGTATGGAAGACAAAAGCATTATACGTGCGAATTATTCAGAATTTTTAATATAAAAATACGTAATTAAAGAACGAACTGAGGATATTCGCTGTTCATACTTTTTAAACAGGAATAATCTCACGACTCACAATAAATTCTAAAAAAGATATACTCTGCAGACAGTCCGCTTCTAAAAGAGACAGAATTAAAATCTGGCAAAAAGGGAAAATTATATTTTTAAAATCTTTCCGCCTCCCAGAGAGAGAAAGCGGGGAATAAAGGAAAAAAGCTGCGCGTTCGCGTACAAGACAGAGACTTTTTAATGGAAAATGAAAATAAGAGCAATAAGAGGTTTTTTTTTTTAATCCGAGGAAATTCAGTACTGCAGTAGGCTGAGAGCTGTTTTGACGCCTAGCCCCGAGAAGTGATAGTCATATACACACTCGCGCACGATTCGCATGAAACTTACGAGTACTTTGCATGGCGCGTTGAGTTTTACGGCGTCGTCAAGCTTACTAAATTCACCCACATGTATATAAATAGACTCTAGTTTTCTTTTTCGAAATAAAGGAAAATGTATATGTATATTCGTACTATTCGCAATGCTATGCTGTATAAAAAGATTTTATGCACTAGAATTTCGCGAACACGGATAATTTTGTAACCCATAAAGTTGCGAGTGTATTTTATATTGTGAATTATTGATAATAAAGGATATACCGGCAACGGTATATTTATGTGATATCCAGGATGTTTGTTTGGTCTAAGCCATCTAATTTTGAAATGAATAGTGATAAAGGTACGCTAAGAGGAAAGTAGTTTATATGGTTCCGCTAAGTGAAAGTAGATAAAGATGATTTAGTCAGACGTGTATTTAAAGAATCAGTGTTCATCTGTGTAACGCATGCGTGTTTATTTTACCGCACTAATTAAATATTTGTTAGAAAATCATTGTTAATTGCTAACTTTCATAACGAAACATTTATCCTTAAAGGTACATTATGACTAGATTATAGACTGCATATTGCATATCAAGCTATGATAACTTCCAACTACAAAATCTAAAAACACTATTCACATGCATCCCAAACTGGTATATACGCAGTTGAAAAAGTATAGTCTCGGTGTACACACGCGTGTCAAAAATGTTCTCCATTATCCAAACAATGATATCGAGGTCCCGAAACAATTACAAAGTATAAACTTTCGCCGGTGTGCGACGCACGTCACGAGCGAGCGAAGCATTTTCCATTCAGGCGAGAATTCCTCTATGAACCGAAGACAAATTCAGGAAAACACTCGGCGAGAATAATAAGCTAAGCCACGGGTTGGGAACTCGAGGCGCCAACTACAGGCGTCCAGGTGCTGACAGTTATTGTCCGCGCTTCTTTTCTCCCGTGCACGTACCTTTTGTAGACCCGTATGTGAAATTTCTCACTCCGACGTAAACTAGCTGTGACATTTATGTCGCGATCGCTCAAACGAGAGAACCTCCTCTGCGCCTCTACCTCCTCTTAGCTTATGGTAAACGTTCGACCACTTCCGTAGAGCGCGCGAAGACCTTTTTATTTGTACGGCGGGCCTCGAAAATTGATACGATCAACGGGAATTTCACCTTGGAATGCATTATGCAGCTACCCTCTTTTTTTCGTGCACTTACACATTCTACGATACCCTTTTATACTCTGGACGAGTCTATGGTTTTGGGGGGAAATAAATTGTATTTCGGGAAAGAACTGTTAGGATATATATATTGTTATTATTTTGGAGAAATATTTTACTCTAAAACAGAAAGATTTAATATTATTGAGGTGATTTGGAGAAATATTTTCAGTTATTGATAACATCTAAAATACACGTTAGAAAATATTAGAAAACACTTGGGGTCCGTTCTATTATTTGTCCCCGTACAGTCGACAGTAGTTACACGATGGAGTATACAAAGGAATTCCGAAAATATTAGGCAAGTTCAGAAACTAGCGTATTCTCAGTATTTGACAAACGTTTGTTTTTGAAAAATACCGAATACTTTCTT